>JAQZBX010061318.1:0-17131 GCA_029593785.1 Cabassous unicinctus
AAAAACCTAAATGTAAAAGAAAGAACCATAAAACTTCTAGAAGAAAATGTAGGAAAATATCTTCAAGACCTGGTGGTAAGTGGTAGATTCTTAAAGAAGATAAGAGCAGGACTGAGATGGACTATTGATATTTAATGTATGTAGAAGTTTTAATTAGCTTTACTGTAAAAGTGTGGAAATGTTCAGAGTTGATGGTAACTACCCAAACTTAGCCAAAGACATGAATATGCAAATCCAAGAACACAGACAACACCAAACAAGATTGACATGAAGTAAAATAGATCCAGTCATAATGATCACACTATTTAAAAAAAACAGATACTGAGAAAGTTCTAAAAGTTGCAAGAGAAAAGCAATGAGTGATGTATAAGGAAGGCACAATTAGATGAGTGAAAATTTCTCATAAGAAATCATGGAGGCAAGAAGTACTTCAAGCACAGAAGTAAAACAAAGAATCAAACAGAAAAACAAAGAACAAAAAACTGCAAGCCAAGAATTATTTTATCCTGTTATAGTTTCTTTCTAAAATGAAGGGCAGAATAAGGACATTCCAGATAAACAAAAGTAGAGGGATTTCAACAACAGTATATCTGCCCTACAAACAATGATAAAAGGAATTCTTCAGCCTGAAAAGAAAGGACTTTAGAAAGTGATTCAAAGCAGCACAGAGAAACAGAACCTAAGGAAGACATAAAGGATAGTAAGAAACTACAGGGGAAACAGACAGAAGAAACATACAAAAAAAGATAATAGATCTTCTGGTGACCAATGGTACAATGCAAGAAATTAAAAATATGCTGGAAGCATATAACAGCAGATTTGATAAGGCAGAGGAAAGAATTAGTGATTTCAAAGACAGTACATCTGAAATTACACAAATAGTAGAACAGATAGATTAAGAGAAAAAAATCAGCAGGGAATCAGCGAATTAAATGACAACATGAAACGCACAATCACACACATTATAGGCATCACAGATGAAGAAGAGAAGGGAAAGAGGGCAAAAGGAGAGTTGGAAGAAATAATGGCTGAAAAGTTCTATACTCTTTAGAGGGACATGAATGTACATGTCCAGGAAAGGCACTACAAACAGTATAAATACCATCAGGCTATCCCAAGACATATACATATCAAATTGTCAATGATGCAAGCCAAAGAGAGAATACTAAAAGCAGCAAGATAAAAGAGATCCATCACACACAATGTAAGTTCAATATAGTAAGTGCTGATTTCTCATCTGAAACCATGGAGCTGAGAAGACAGTGGTATGATATAGTTAAAATGTTAAAAAAAACAAACAAAACACCAGGCAAGAAATCTGTATCCAGCAAAGCTGGCATTCACAAATGAGGGAGAGTTCAAAATATTCACAGATAGACAGAAATTAAGACAGTATATCAACAAGAAACCAGCTCTTAAGAAATACTAAAGGGAGTTCGGCAGGTTGAAAGAAAAAGAAAAAAAACAGGAGAGAGAGGGGCTGAAGGAAAGTATGGAAAAGAAGATTGTTGATAAGAATAACTTAAAAGGTAAAAAGAAATGAAAACAAAAGTGACATAGGTTGTTGTTGCACAGTGCCAGAAATCTGTTGGCTTTTATAAAGGGTATTTATTTGAGGAAAAAGCTTACAATTACAAGTCCCTAAAAAGTCCAACTCAAGGTTGATTTCTCACCAAAGTCAGTTGCCACGTATTGAAGCAAGATGGTCTGCCTGGTCTCTCCTTTACCTCCAGGCTTCCAGTCCTCTCTCTCTCCTGGTTCTCTCAGGGCTTCTTATATCTGTCTCTGGCATAGGGCTCATTCCTTTACAGGCCTTCTCAGCTGCTCAGATGCTCTGTTCTCCTCAGCTGAAAACTATCAGGCAAATAGCTCATCTCTCCCTTGGACTGCTGGGTCAGAAATAACAAAGTACTCTCCTCTTCCATGTGTATTCTTGAGTGAATGCCCATATATATCTGCCAACCAAGAGAGAAACCTGAGTCATGCCCTATTGACGTGGTCTAATAAAATGTCCTAAACAGATTTTACCAAGTAAACCTAAATAAAATCTTTGAATTTAATACAATTAAAGGATATCACACCCAGAATAACAGATTAGTTTGCAAATATAATTTTTCTCTTTTTGGGATTCATAAATAATCTGAAACTGTCACAACATTTAAAAACCTTAAGAAAAAAATGGCTAATATAAGTACTGCCTTGCCAGTAATAACATTGTGCTTAATGGATTAAACTCTCTAATCCAAAGACACAGATTGGCAGATTGGTAAAGGAAATATAATCCATCTATATGCTGTCTACAAGACACACACCTTAGACACAGGGACACAAGGAGGCTGCAAGTGAGTGGTTGGAAAATGATTTTACAAGCAAACAATAACTAAGAAAGGGTGGGAGTAACCATGTTAAAATCAGACAAAGTAGACTTTAAGTGCAAAACTATTGTAAGAGACAAGGAATCACACAATATATTAATAAAAGGGGGAATATTTCAAGAAAAAAGAACAATCATAATTATTTATGCACCTAACCAGGTGCCCCAAAATACATGAGGTAAGCAGTGGCAAAACTAAGGGGATACATAAATTCCTTTTATAATTATAACAGGGGACTTTCATTCACCATTATCACATTAGACAGAACCTCTCAACAGAGGGCCAATAAAGAAGCAGAGAATTTGAATAATGCATTAGAAGATCTGGACCTAATAGACATACACAGAACATTACATTCAAATACAGCAGGATATTCATTATACTCAAATGCACATGGATCATTCCCCAGGATAGATCACATGCTAGGTCAGGGAACAAGTCTCAATGAATTTAAAAATACTGAAATTATGCAAAGTAATTTCTCTAAACACAGTAGAATGAAGTTGGAAATTAATAAGGGCAGAGAAGCAGAATAGGCACAAAAATATGGAAGTTAAGCAACACATTCTTAAACAATCAGAGGGTCAAGGAGGAAATTGCAAAAGAAATGAGTAACTACCTTGAAATGAATGAAAATGAGAAAATCACAAATCAAAGCTGATGGGATGCTGCAAAGCAGTACTGATAGGGAAATTTATAGCCAGAAATGCTCATATTAAAAAGAAGACAGAGCTGAAATCAAAGACCTAATTGCACACCTGGAGAAACTAGAAAGAGAAAAACAAAAGAATCACAAAACAAAGAAAGAAAAAAGAAGGAAATGACGAAGATTAAAGCAGAACTACATGAAATTGAGAATTAAAGAAATACTAGAAAAATGAACAAACCCAAAAGCTGGTTCTTTGAGAAGACTAGTAAAATTGACAAAACCTTAGCTAGACTAACAAAGAGAAAAAATGCAAATAAATAAAATTAAAAAATGAGAGAATGGATATCTCTACAGAAATAGAGTATCAGGAAGAGGATACTTTGAAAAATTCTATGCCAAAAAGATGGATAACAGATGAAATGGACACGTTTCTAGGAACACACAACAAACCTACATTGACAAATGAAGAAACTGATGAACTCAACAGACCAATCACAAGTAATGAGATTGAATTAGTCATCAAAAACCTCCCAACTAAGAAGACCCCAGGACTACATAGTTTCACAGGCGAATTCTAACATTCTGGAAAGAACTAACACCAATCCTGCTTAAAATCTTCTATGATGCCAAGATCACTCTAATACCAAAGTCAAATAAAGGTGCCACAAGAAAAGCAAACTACAAACCAATCTTTCTCATGAGCCTGGATGCTAAAATCCTGAAGAATACTAGCTAATTGTTTTCAACAACACATTAAATGAATTACATACCATGAAAAACTAGATTTCATCCCTGGTATGCAAGGATGATTCAACATAATAAAATCAATCAATGTAATATACCACATTAAGAGAACAAAAGAAAAAAATCACATGATCAATTCCATTGCTGTAGAAAAGGGATTTGACAAAACAGCCTCCTTTCTTAATAAAAACACTTCAAAAGATAAAAATAGAAGGAAACTTCCTCAACATGATAAAGGGTATTTATGAAAAACCCATAGCTAACATCATACTCAATGGTGAAATGATAAAGGCTTTCCCTCTAAGATCTGGGAGAAGGCAAGAATGCTCACTGTTGCCACTGTTATTCAACATTAAATTAGAAGTACTTGCTTGAGCACTTAGGCAAGAAAAAGAAACAAAAGTCACCCAAATTGGAAAGGAAGAAGTAAAAACTTCACTATTTGCAGATGGCATGATCCTAGATGTAGAAAGCCCTGAAAAATATACAACAAACTTCTAGAGCTGACAAATTAAGAAAAATGACAGGATATAAGATCAACATATAAAAATTGACAGCATTCCTATATACTAATAATGAGTAATCTGAGAAAGAATTCAAGGTAAAAACTCCATTTATGACAGCAACTAAAAGAATACAATATTTAGGAATAGACTTAACTAAAGTTGTAAAGGACTTGTACATGGGAAATTTCTCAACATTGTTAAAGGAAGCCAAAGAAGACCTAAATAAATGGAAGAATATTCCATATTCATGGACTGGAAGACAGCATCACTAAGATGTCTGTCCTCCCCAAATTGATATAGAGATTTAGCACAAAATCAACATCATTTTTTACAGAATTGGAAAAGTCAATTGTGAAATTTATTTGATAAAGCAAGGACCTCAATAGCCAAAAACATACTGACAAAGAAAAAAGAAATTGAAGGATTCAAACTACCTGACTTTAAAGAATATTACAAAGCTACAGTGGTCAAAACTGCATGGTATTGGCACAAGAATAAACATACTGACCAAATTGAGAATTCTGATATAGATCCTCACATATATAGTTAATTTATATTTGATGAGGCCACCAAGCCCACACAACTGGGACAGAAGGGTCTCTTCAATAGATAGTGCTGGGATAACTGGATATCTATGTCCAAAAGTGTGAGAGAGGATCACCATCTCATGCTCTATACAAAAATTAACTCAAGATAGATCAAAAACCTAAATATAAGAGCCAAGACCATAAAACTCCTAGAAAATAAGATAGGGAAGCATCTATGAAATCTTGTAGTAGGAAATGTTGTCAGAAGCTTTACAACCAAAGCACAAGCAATGAAAGAAAAAATAGGTAAATGGAGATCCTCAAAATTAAAAACTTTTGTGATTCAAAAGAGTTTGAGAAGAAAGTGAAAAGGCAGTTCACTCAATGGGAGAAAATATTTGGGAACTGCTTTTCTGATAAGAGCCTAATATCCAGCATATAAAAATAAATTGTACATCTTGAAAATAAAAAGACAACCCATTTAAAAAATGGGCAAGACTTTCCTGTAAGGAATCAGTATATGATCCATATTTGACCATGCAGATGAAAAAATTACACTGACGGGACACGGGAGGAATGAGACAGAAGAAATTCCTGATATTCTGCCTCTGCAGAAATCCCTGAGAGAAAAATAAGTGTGTACCTTACTTTTAAAAAATGTGCAAGGGATTTGAATATACACTTTTCCAAAGAGGAAATACAAATGGCTAAAAAGCACATGAAAAGATGCTCAACCTTACTAGCTATTAAGGAAAGGTAAATCAAAACTGTAACAAGATATCATCTTACACTTATTAGACTGTCAGCTATTAAAAAAAAACACAGAACTACAAGTGTTGGTATGGATGTGGAGTAAAGGGAACACTGATCCACTGTTGGTGGGAATGTAGAATGGTGTAGCCATTGTGGAGGATGATATGGTGGTTCCTCAGGATGCTAACTATAGAATTGCTCTTCAAATAAGCCATGCCACTGCTGTGTATATACCCAGAAAAATTGATAGCAAGGACATGAACAGATATATGCACACCAATGTTCATAGTGGCATTACTCACTATTGTCAAAAGTTGGAGGAATCTCAATTGTCCATCAGTAGATGAATAAGCAAAATGTTTTATATAAGTACAATGGAATATTACTCAGCTGTAAGAAGGAGTGAAGTATGGACACATGCAAAAACTTGGATGAATATTGAAGATCTCATGTTGAGTGAAAGTAAGCCAATTACTTAAAGACAAATATTTCATGACCTCACTGATATGACCCAAGCATATTGAGCAGACTCAGAGAGCTAGATTCTAGGTGATAGGTTATCAATAGACAGAAAGGGAACAGAGTGTGGCAAAGCAATACTCAATATGGCAAACACATGATAAGGTAGAAAGGTTTGGTTTGGCAGTGGATGGGGGTGTTGGTGGTGTGGGGATGCAAGTGGGGTTGACAGTGTTGGAGTGTGAGGGTGGGCAGTGTAGAGGGGTTGGGTAGGACTATCCATGGAATTGGGGGGAGGGCTGGAGGGAGAAACAGGTGCCCTGGGGATTCGTAGGTCAATGGTTGAAATTGCAATGGTGGGAATGTTCTTTTGGCAATTGTGTTAGGGGGGTCACAGTTGCAAGACATTGGTGGTGGGGTGATGTGTGGTTGGGGTGCATGTGGAGCATGCTTCTGTAGAGTGTGCATGTTCATTCTGTCATGAGGTGTTGCCTCAGTGGGTGGAGACACACACAGTAAACAAGAAAATATTAAGCTCCCATCCTGGGGAGTCCTGCTGCATTCTCAGGTAGAGGGGAAAGAATCTCTCAAGAACATAAGCAGTGACTAATAAAAGACAACAGAACAGTATGTTAAACCCTCAGTATTATTGCATATGAACCTAATTCTTCAAAAATTGACACTTAGTGGTTATGATGGCTTCTTAGGGGAGAGGGAGGAATGGTTGGAACATGGGGCATTTAAAGGGCATAGGAACTGTTTTGCAAGATATTATAATGACAGATACAGACTGTTATACATTTTGTCTGAACTTATAAAAATATGTGGTGCGAAATGCAAACCACAATGTAAATGATTGCCCGTAGTTAATAGCAATGCTTTGATATTTATTTATCAATTGTAACAAATGTACCATACTCATGTAGGATGTTCTTGGTAGGGAAGAATGTGGGCAGAGGTAATGGGAATCCTTTATATTTTCTATGTGACTTCTCTGTAATCTAAAGCTTCTTGGAATATAAAATGAAAAAAAAAATAAGACATCAGGAAAACATATAAAAGAAATTGTCAAAATATATAAATATAACAGATCTTATGGTGATGAAAGTCACAATGCAAATTTTTTTAAAATTTATTTATTTTTTATCATTTTATTTTATTTTATTTTATTGGTTTTGGCTTTGTTTTGGAGGAGGTTTTTGATTGCAGAAGGGTTGCAACTGTGAAAGGGGATGATCACTGCTGTGGGGTGTCAGTGATGAGGGGAGGATCTATGGAATATGAAGGAGTTAATGTGGTCACAGAATGTTGTCTCGGTGGGTGGAGACTCACACAATAATGTACTAAAAATTGAATCCCCATCCTGGGGAATTCTGCTACATTCTCTAATAGAGTGGCAAGAATCTCTAAAGTACATGGCAGTGCCTAGTGACGGAGGACAGACTAGTGTGCCAGGCCCTTGATATTGGTGGTTGTACTTATGAACCTTCTTCTTGTGAAACTGAAACTTAACTTAGTAATATATATTGCCTAAGAGTTACCTCCTAGCCTAGTAATATATATTACCTAAGAGTTATTTCCTGAAAGCCTCCTTGGTGCTCAAATGTGGCCTCTCAATAAGCCAAACACTGCATATAAACTCATTGCCTTTCCCTCAGTGTGGAAAATGACTCCCAAGGATAAGCAACCCTGGAAACAAAGGATTATTACCAAGTGCCAACTAGCGATGCATTTGGAAAAAGACCTAGACCAAGAAAGGGAAATATTAAATATAAATGATTTTTTTTTATGGCTAAGAGATTTCAAAGTGAGTTGAGAGGTCATTCCAGAGGTTACACTTAAGCAAGTCTCAGGATAATCTCACTTACTGCCACAGTAAACTGCACTTCAAGCATGGATGTGCCTGAAAGCTCTAGAGATATCTAAACACTATAAGCAGGGAAGACAACCTCAGGAAATTGGCACTCTGTCAATGAACTTTATCTTGGAATATATGATAAACTATCTTCCCAATATAGCAGAGTTAGACTCACTTAAATTTTTCCTACACATGGTTCTTCCGCCCCTTTCAGTTAAGTATAATTACCACCATACCCATTAAATATATGTCCCAGAGACTTAAATCTTTTGGCTGTTCACATGCTGGATGAGCCCTGAATCTCAGCAGAGATACAGACAACACCTACTTTCCAGTACATTGGACTCACCCAGGGCAACTAAAAAAGAAGATGATGATGGACAATGCCCATCCCAAAAAACAGAGAGTATCTACAAGTGCAAGCAATACAGTCCCATCCATCTGCCCCATGGGATCTAAGCACCCACTCAATCAGAAATAGAGTGGGCATCACAATCCCAAAGTCCTCAAGATTGCGGAATGAGCAAACATAAGAGGTGAATGCAACTATGGAGTAAAGTAGACTTATTATTATTCTAGTAGTAGAAGAACTTGTAAAACAGATATAAAGACAGTGGTCAGTAGAAGTTCTGAGGGGAGGGAGAGGGAAAATAGTTATAATATGAATCATTTTTGGGACATAGAAATTGTTCTGCATGATATTGCAATGACAGATACAAGTCATTATATATTTTGTCAAAACTTATAAAATTGTGCAGTGCAAACTGTAAAGCATAATGTAAACTATAGACCATGCTTAGTAGCAATGTTTCAATATGTGTTCATTAATTGTAACAAATGTATCACACTAATGAAAGATGATTTTAATGGGGCATTGTGTGTGGGGGGGTGTGTGGTGAGGTATATGGGAATCCGCTAACTTTTGATGTAACATATAGGTGCCCTAAAGCTTCTTCAAAAATAAAGGAGAAAAATGAAATAAGGACCTGTTGTAAAAGTAATCACTTGGGTAATTACAAATGCCAGTATTACTGTAGTGTGTTGTTTGGTATATAGTCCTACTTCTTACTTCCTACAAGTGCTAAGACACAAATGCATAAAGATTAATGAAAAAGCTATGGCTTTGGACATATAATTTAAGTGGCAATAAGTACAAAAAGTGAGGGGGCACAAAAGGGGGTTAGGAAAAGTATGCATGTATGCTTTTGAAGTTAAGTTGGTATAAAAAATATGGTGGTTATATATTTAGTATGCTTAATTTTATCACTATGGTAAACACAAGGAAAATATATTAAAAAGTATATCCAGATAGAAAAGAGAAAGCACTCAATATGGTACAACACAAAAAAGAAATAGATTTTAAAGTAGAAATTAACCAAATAATTGAGGGATAAAAAGGTATAAGACTTGAAAAGTCTAAGTAGCAGAATGGCAGAAGAAAGTCCTGCATTATCAGTAGTGACTTCAAATGTATTAAGCTCTCCAGTCCAAAGGCAGAGATTGGCAGAATGGATAAAAAAAGCATGACCAAACCAAATGCTTTCTGTAAGAGACTCACCTTAAATTCAAAGATACAAGTAGGTTGGAAGTGAAAGGAGTGAAATATTTAGACCATGCATGTAACCAAAACAGCAGGGGTAGCAATACCAATACCAAGTAAAATGGACTTGAGGTAAAAAACAACCAACAACAACAAAAAAGTTACTAGGGACAAAGACAGTCATTATATACTGATAAAGGGGCAACACAATAAAAAGATGTAACAATTAAAAATATATGTGAGGATTTCTACACATGTGCATGATTGTTTTGTAAGTTCACAACTTCTGTAAAAAAATATATATATATATACACACACACACACAAGTATATGCACTTAATAACAGATCCTCGAAGTATATGAAGCAAATATTGAAAGATTTGAAGGGAGAAAGTGATTGTTCTGCAGTAATAATAGGAGAGGTATTATACAACTCTCAATAATGGATAGAATAACTAGTCAGAAGTTGAATAAGGAAGTAGAGGATTTGAATGATATACTGAACCAACTAGATCTAGCGGACGTATATAGAAAACTGCACCAAGCAAAAGCAGAATAGACAGTATTGTCTAGTTCACATGGATCAAGCTCAAGGATAGACCATATGTTGAGTCAGAAAGCAATTCTCAATAAATTTAAAAATATTGAAATCATGCAGTGTATATTCTCTGACCACAACTGAATGAAGCTAGATATCAATAACAGAGGGAGAAATGGAAAAATCACAAAATGTGAAAATTAAACAACATACTCTTAAGTAACCAATGAATTTAAGAGAAAATCAAAAGACAAAGAAGTAACTATCTTGAGGCAAATGAAAATGAAAATGCAACATAACAAAACTGATGGGATGAAGCAAAGGCAGTGCTGAGAGGAAAATGTATAGGTCTAAAGGCTAACATTAGAAAAGAAGAAAGACTGTATATCAAATACCTAACCTTAAAACTGGAAGACCTAGTAAAAGAAGACCAAACTAAACCCAAAAGTGAGCAGAAGGATGGAAATAACAAAGATTAAAGTGGAGATAAATGAAACAGAAAAAAAAAGCACTTTATGGACTATAGTAAACAGCAATACTGTAATGTTCTTGCATCAATATAAAAGAAAGTACTATATCAACAATAAGGGCCAATAATAGGGGGTAAGGGATTTTTTCTTTTAGACTAAGAAAAAATGTTCAAAATTTACTGAGGCAATGACTGCAGAACTCTGTGATGAAAGTGAGAGCCACTGAGTGTATACTTTGGATAGAATGTACAAGGCATGGGACTGTATAAAACAATGAAACTTGTGGTGGAAGATGAGCTGTTCCTAACAGTACAAAGATGAGAGATTTATCTTCTGACTGATAACAGATTCCAATACTAATACACAGTGTTAATGTTAGCAGGTATATGGAAAAATATACACCAAATGAAAACTAGGACCACAGTTAGTGATACTAGTCTGATGATGTTCTTTCATAATTTGAAATGAATGTGCCGTAACAATGTAAATTGTTGATATACAGGAATTCTACCCATTATGCATGATTGTTTTGAAAGCTCACAATTTGTCTAATTAAAGAAATCTATTAAAAAATAATAGAATTAAAAGCAAAAGTTGTTTCTTTAAAAAGAGCGATAAAATGGACAAACCATTAGCTAGATTGACAAAGAAAAAAAAAGTGAAAGGAAACAGTAACTATAATCAGAAAGGAAAAGGGGTGCATTACTACTGACTATGAGGAAATGATATCTCATTTAGTTTTAATTTGTATTTCCCTAATTGCTAGTAATATTAAACATTTTTTCATGTGTTGCTTTGTCATTTGTGCTTCTTCTTTGGACAGTTGTCTTTTCTTTTCCCCATTTTTTTAATTGGACAGTTTGTCTTTTTATTGTCGAGTTGTATGATCTACTTAATATCGTGGATATTAAACCATTATCAAATATGTGATTGCTAAATATTTTCTCCTATTGAGTCAGCTGCCTTTTCACCCTTTTGAAAAAGTCCTTTGAGGTTTAAAAAAAAAAAAGTGTTGAATTTTAAGGAGAACTCATTTATCTATTTTTTTTTCTTTTGTTGTTCGTGCTTTGGGCATAAGATTTAAGAAACTACAGCCTACCGCAAGACCTTGAAGATGTTTTTCTACATTTGTTTCTAAGAGTTTTATGGTGGTTGTTTTTATATTTAAGTTATTGATCCATTTTGAGTTAATTTTTGTATAAGGTGTAAGATAGGGGTCCTTTTTTTTTTTTCTTTCAGATATGGCTATCCAGTTCTTCCAGCACCATTTGTTGAATAAACTTTTCTGGCCCAGCTGGGTGGGCTTAACAGCCTTGTCAAAAATCACTTGATGTAGATGTCAGCATAAATTTCTGAGTTCTTGATTCAGTTCCATTGGTCAATATGCCTGTACTTATACTCAGAACCGCTATAGCTAAGTAATATGCTTTCAAGTCAGGAAGTGAGAGTCCTCCAACTTCGTCCTTCTTTTTTAAGACATTTTTGCTATTCAGGGCTCTTTATCCTTCTAAATAAATTTGATTATTGGCTTTTCAATTTCTGCAAAAAAGGCTGTTGGGATTTTTATTGGGATTGTGTTGAATCTTTAAATCAGTTTAGTAGAGTTGACATATGAATGATATTTAGTCTTCAAATCCATGAACACAGAATGTCCTTCCATTTATTTAAGTCTTCTTCAGTTTCTTTTACCAATGTTTTGTAGTTCTCTGAATACAGGTCCTTTATGTACTTGATTAATTTTATTCCTAAATATTTTATTATTTTAGTCATTATTATAAATGGATTTTTTTTCTAATTTCCTCCTCAGATTGCACATCAGTAGTGTATAGAAATGTTATAAAAGACTTTAAGAGGATACTAGGAACAGCTGTATGCCAGTTAAGTAGATAAGTAGATGAAATTGACATATTCTTAGAATTACACAATCCACCTAAATTGACTCAAGAAGCAATAGAAGACCTCAACAAACCAATAACTAGTGAAGAGTTACACTCAGTAATCACAAATATCTAAACAAAGAAATCCCAGGATATGACGGTGTCACAGGGGAATCCTACCACACATTCCAAGAAGAATTAACTCCAATTCTGCTTAAACTCTTCCAAAAAATTGAAGATGGAGAAATGCTTCCAAATTTATTCTACGATGTTAACATCACCTTCATACCAAAGCCACCATAAGATACCCCAAGAAAACAAAACTACAGACGAATAACTGTAATGAATGTAGGTGAAAATTCTTTATACTAGCAAACCAAATCCAAGAACATATAAAAGAATTATACACCATGATCAAGTGGGATATATCCTTTGTTATGCAAGGTTGGTTCAACACAAGAAAATAAATTAATGTAATACACCATATTAACACACAGAAAAAAAAAAAAAAAACATGATAATCTCAATGCAGAAAAGGCATTTGAAAAAGCCCAGCACACATTCTTGATAAAAACACTTAGAGAGCAGGGGGCAAGATGATGGCAGAGTAAGGAGCTCCAAGACTCAGTTCTTCCTACAAGGCAGTTAGTAATCTAAACACAGCTAGCTAATCTTGGGGTTGCCAGGAGGCCAGAAGAGCATGCTGCAACATCCTTGAAAGAATGGAAGGAGGAGACTTCGCAAATGCAGTGAAGATTCATGAGTAAAGCACTCCATGCCTCAGAGGTCAGTGCCCATACTCCACTCGTGGCACAAGTCACCTCAGGAGATATTTCATGGCTGAAATTGGAAGCTCCATTTCCCAAAAATTGAGGAGAAGGAGATGGTTGGGCACAAACTTCAACTAATGATTTATAAACTCAGCTAGCTAAAATATAATCCTATGAACAGCTAAAGTTTGAACCTGTCCAAGTATGAAAGAGGCTGGTAGCCACCATTTTATCTTTGCCCTTGGCATGAAAGGAAGCAGGGCTGATTGAAAATAACAGTGAAGGTAGGGATGGGCTTCTTTCCACCTAAGTCAGATTGCAGCTCTAGCCTATATAGTTCCACCTCCAGCAAGGAAGATGCTGGGGGGACTGGCTCCAGCCTTTCCAGGCAACTTCAGGTGCTTTTTGGCCAGCACAGACTGAAGCCAGACACCTGGAGCACAATCCCCACCCCCACCCCCAATAGTATAGGAGAGGAGCTGTGTTTCCTCGGCTTCTCTGGGCAACTATAGGTGATTTTGGCCCACAGGAACAGATTTACTGAGTGTCTTCAATTCCAATTCTGCCCACCAACCTCATAGGATAGGAGGGGGCTGATGTTTCTTCAGCCCTTCTGGGCAACTGCTGGCACTTTCAGCCCACATCAACTGGGTACTCAGACATCAGTAGCTCCTACCCACACCCCAGTAGGATAGGAGGGGGATAGTGGTTCCCCAGCCTTTCCAGGCAATGACAAGCACTTTTGGCCTGCATGGACTGGATTGTTGGGAGCTGTAGATCCACCTCCACCCCTCAATAAGATAAGAAGGCCATGATGTTTTCTCAGGCTCTCCAGGTAATGGCAAGTACTTTTGGCCTACAGGGACAAAACTGTAGAGCACCTGTAGATCCATCCCTACTCCCAAATAAGATAGGAGGGGCTTTGTGTTTCCCAAGCTTCTCTGGGCAACAGCAGGCACTTGCAACCTACAGCAAATGAACTGTTGGGTGCCTGTGGTTCCATTCACCCATCCAGAAGGAAAAGTATTTCCTCAGTCTCTCAGAACAACTGCAGATGCATTTGGTCCACACAAATAAGATTCTTGGGAAATCTGGAGGGTCCATCTCCACCCCTGGGAGGGGAGGAGGAGATTGGTGCTATGTCAGTCTACCTAGGCAACTGCAGGCATTTTTGACTGGCATGGCATAGATTGCTGCCAACAATTGCAGGTCCATCTTTAACCCAAGCAGGGAAGGAAGGGGTGTGAAACTTCATCAGTCTCTCCAGGCAACTACAGATGGTCTGGCCTACATGGCTTGGATTATTATACATGGCTGTGGCTGTGTCCCTAACACTGGCAGAGGAAAAAGTTGGGAGAGAGTTCAATGGTTCCTGGGGCAACAAGGGCAACTTCACCCTCCATAGCTTACAGTGCCAACTACATCCTTGGCTCCTACTACACAGCCAGCCAGGGAGAAAGGGCAAGAAAGTCCTAACCAAAAGGAGAAACTGTGCCCAGAATAAATATATCTAGTAAGCCAGATGCCAAGACACCAACTAAAAGTTACTATCCATACCAACAACTGGAAGATATGACCCAGTAAAGGAAAAAGATAAGCTTCCAGAGGACATAAAAGAGTTGAGACAACTAATCATAGATGATCAAACAAATTTCCTTTTTAAATTCAATGAGCTGTCCAAAGAGATTAAGGATATTAAGAAGACACTGGGTGAGGACAAAGAATTTGAAAGCATACATAGAATGAAAGGCATAATAAATGAAATTAAAAATACACTGGGGGCATATAACAGCAAATTTTTGGAGGCATAAGAAAGTCTCAGTAAGCTTGAAGGCATGGCTTCCAAAAGCAAACATACAAAAGAATATATGAAGAAAAGAATGGAAATAATTGAACAGGGTTTCAGGCAACTAAATGACAGGAAGAGACATGCAAACATACATGTCATGGGTGTCCCAACAGGAGAAGAGAAAGAAAAAGGGACAGAAGGAATATTTGAAGAAATAATGGCTGAAAATTTCCCAACCCTTTTGAAGGACATAGAAATCTGTGTCCAAGAAGCATGATGTATTCCCAAGTGAAAAATCCAAATAAGCCAACTCCAAGATATATACTATTCAAAATGTCAAATACCAAAGACAAAGAGAGACTTTTGAGAGCAGCAAGAGAAAAGTGATGCATTACATATAAGAGATACCCAATAAGATTAAGTGCTGGCTTCTCATCAAAAACCATGGAGGCAAGAAGACAGTGCTATGATCTATTTAAGATACAGTAAGAGAAAATATGCCAGCCAAAAATATTATATCCAGCAAGATTGTCTTTGATAAATGAGGGCCAGTTTAGATTATTCACAGATTAACAGAAACTGAGAGAGTTTATAACCAAGAGTAGGGCTTTGCAGGATATACTAAATGGAGTGCTACAGCCTAAAAAGAAAAGACAGGAGAGAGAGGCTTAGAAGAGAGTCTAAAAATGAAGAATGTATCAGTAAAAGAAACTAAATGCATAAAGAGAATGGGTAAAATAAAATAAGACAGATAAACCCAAAGGTCAAAATGGATTAAATAAGAACTGCTTTTACAATAATAGATTTGAATATTAATGGATTAAAATCTCCAATCAAAAGACACAGACTAGCAGAATGGATAAGAAAATATGAGCTATCTATATGCTTTCTACAATAGACTCACCTCAGACCCAAGGATACCAATATATTGAAATTGAAAGGCTGGAAAAAGATATTTCATGTATGCAGTTAATAAAAAAAAAATGCTGGAGTAGCTATAATTACATCAAAAGAAACAGTCTTTAAAAGCAAACTGTTATTAGACACAAGGAAGGACATTATATATTAAGAAAAGTGGCAATTCACCAGGAAAAATAACAATCATAATTATATATGCAACTAACCAGGATGCCCAAAATTACATGAGACAAACACAGGCAAAACTTATGGGAAGAATAGATGGCTCTAAAATCATATTTACATATCTAATACACCTCTCCCAGCCCTGGAAAGAATATCTGGGCAAAGGAATTGATCTTTTGTTGAAAGAAACAAGAGCTTGAATAATATGATAAATGGACTAAACCCAATAAACAGATACAGAACATTATGCCCCAAACAGCAGGATATACATCTTTCTCAAGTGCTCATGGATCTTTCTCTCGGATAGACCATATGTTGGGTCACAAAGCAGATTTCAATAAATTCAACAAGATCAAAATTATACAAAGCACTTTCTCTAATCATAATGGAAAAAAGTTGGAAATCAACAAGAGGCAGTGCCGCGGTCCAGCCGAGGCATGAGGGAGCAGGCTGAAGGTGGTTTAAGGGAGTTGGCGAGAGTGATGAGTCGCACACCAGATTGAGTGAGAATTGACGACTGACGACTGGCAACTGACGACTGACGACTGGCGACTGGCGACTGGCGACTGGCGACTGACTTTATTGCAAGATAAGCACAGTATTTATATTCTATTTTTTGGCAAGCGTAAGCATTTTCTTTAAAGTTATGCAAGGTTGTAGACGTCATATAGACTTGAGATAAGCGCTTTCAGTTCCATGGTGACAGGATGTTAACTTTTTAAGAACAGTAACTTACGGCATAGTAGTTCTTGCTCTGATGTCTAAGATATGCTAGACTTGTGGTTAAACTTTATGTTCTTAGCTAAAGAGTCATCAAGATCCTAAACTATCGTTTAGGCAGTAGTTTCCTGCTTGTAGTTTACTTTTTAAAATTCTTACAAAGATCTAAAGAAATTCATTTTCTATATAGGCTTAAATTAACCAGGGTTATTTGTAAGATATGGCATCATACTGAAATCATATGTACAGTTAAATTTGCAAGACTATTGTTTTTCTTAACTGTGTAGCAATAATTTTAAACTAGTTAGGTTAGTAGTTAAATCATAATTTACAATAAACAGGCCATTGTTTTTATATGCAGGTAGACAATTAAAAAGGAAAAGCATCATTGTAAAACATTATGATTAAGCTGCTGGGAGAAATAGAGGACTCGATGATATTTGGGGGGACTGTGCCTGTCTTAGGTCAGGACC
>JAQZBX010061319.1:0-17126 GCA_029593785.1 Cabassous unicinctus
TCTCCCCCACACATCCTCCCTTACCAGTTAAATCCTACATGAGTATGGTACATTTGTTACAATTGATGAGCACATATCAAAGCATTGCTACTAACTATGGTCAATGGTTTACATTATGGTTTTTCGTTTGCACCATATATTTTTATAAGTTCTGGCAAAATTTATAATGGCCTGTATCCATCATTGCAAGATCATGCAGAACAATTCCAATGCCCCCAAAATGCCCTAGGTTCCATCCATTCTTCTCTCCGCCTCCCTTTGGAAACTATGGCAACCACTAAGTTTCAATTTTTGAAGAATAATGTTCATAGTTACATGCATTAATATTGAGGGCTTGACATACTAGTCTGTTTTCTTTTATTAGGTACTGCCTATGTCCTCAAAAGGTTTTTGCCCCTCTATTTTGAGCATGTAGCAGGACACACTAGGATGAGAGTTTAATATTTTCTTGTTTATTATGTGGGTCTCCACCCATTGAGATAATACTTTATGCCAAAATGAACCCATTCATATTCCATAGAAGCATGCACCAGGTGGATCCTTTTCTAAATATCCCCCCACCACCAATGCCCTGCACCAGTGACTCTCCCCTGCCATATTTGGCATCCAAAAACATCCCACCATTTTAGTTTCAACCACAGACCAAATCCCCAGAGTTCACCTGCTCCTTCCTCCAGTCCTCCCCTCAGTTCCATGGATATTCCATCCCAACACTCCCCCCACCCTGCTCACCCTCACATTCCAGCAGCATCGACCCCACTCATGTCCCTGTACCACCATCAAACCCTTCCACTACCAAACCACCGCATTCCATGTTATCATGGGTTTTGCCCATATTGAGCATCAGCTCACCACACTCTACTTCCTTTCTCTCTCCTAATAACCTATCCTCCAGACTCTGGCTCTGTGAGTCTGCTCAATAAGCTGAGGTTATGTCAGTGAGGTCATGCAATATTTGTCCTTCAGTGACTGGTTTACTTCACTCAACATAAGGTCTTCAAGACTCATCCATGTTGTTGCATGTGTCAATACTTCACTCTTTTTTACAACTGAGTAGTATTCCATTGTATGTATATACCACATTGTGCTTATCCATTCCTCTCTTGATGGACCCTTGGGTTGCTTCCAACTTTTGGCAATAGTGAATAATGCCACTATGAACATTGTTGTACATATATCTGTTCATGTCCTTGCTTTCAATTCTTCTGAGTACTTACCCAGCAGTGGGATTGCTGGATCATATGGCAGTTCTACAGTTAGCTTCCTGAGGAACTGCCAAACTGTCATCCACAATGGCTGTACCATTCTACATTCCCACCAGCAATGGATGAGGGTTCCCATTCCTCCACATTCTCTCCAACACTTTTAGTTCTGTTTTTTTAATAGCTGCCAGTCTAACAGGTATAAAATGATATCTCATTGTAGTTTTGATTTGCATTTCCCTAATAGTTAGTGATGTTGAGCATCTTTTCATGTGCTTTTTAGCTATTTGTATTTCCTCTTTAGAATGGTGTCCATTCAAATCTCTTATCCATTTTTTAAATGTGTTGCTTGTCATTTTATTTTCAAGACGTAGGATTTCTTTAAATATGCTGGATATTAGGCCTTTATCAGATAAGTGGTTCCCAAATATTTTCTCCCATTTAGTAGGCTGCCTTTTCACTTTCTCAATAAACTCCTTTGAAGTGCAAACATTTTTAATTTTGAGGAAGTCCCACTTACTCATTTTTTTTTTTTTTTTGATTGCTCATGCTTTGGGTGTAAAGTTTATGAAACCATTTCCTACTACAAGATCTTGTAGAAGCTTCCCTACATTATCTTCTAGGAGTTTTATGGTCTGGCCAATTGATTTTGACAAGAGGCCAAATTCACTCAATGGGTAAAGAATAGTCTCTTCAACTAATAGTGTTGAGAAAACTGGATATTCATATGTAAAAGAATGAAGGTGGGCCCCTACTTTACACCATATACAAAAAACAAACAAACAAACAAACAAAAGAAAAACCACTAAAAACAGATCAAAGGCCTAAATATAAGAGCTAAAACTATAAAACTTCTAGAAGAAAACATAGGGAAGCATCTTCAAGACCTTGTGTTAGCACCAAAAGCATGAGTAACAAAAGAAAAATTAAATAAATGGGACTTCATCAAAATTTAAAACTTTTGTTCATCAAAGGACTTCAGCATGAAATCCAAAAGACAACCTACAGAATGGGAGAAAATATTTGTAAACCACATATCCAATAAGAGATTAAATCAGAATATATAAAAATATCCTACAACTCATTCTCAAAAAGACAACCAAGCCATTTAAAAAATTGGCAAAAAACTTAGACATTTCTCCAAAGAAGATATAAAAATGGCCAATAAACACATGAAAAGAGGTGCAACATCATTAGCCATCAGGGAAAAGCAATTGAAAACAACAAGTAACCATTTCACACCCATTAGTATGGCCTATATTTAAAACATGGAAAACAAGTGTTACACGGAGAAATAGGTATACTTGTTCACTGTTGGTGAGAATGTAAAATGGTGCAGTTGCTGTGGAAAACAATTTGGCAGATCCTCAGAAAGTTAAGTATAGAATTACCATATGACTCAGCAATCCCACTTCCACTTATATACTCAAAAGTATTGAAAGCAGGAACTCAAACAGATATTTTCACACTGAAGTTCATAGTGGCATTATTCACAATTGCCAAAAGATGGACACCAACTAAGTGTCAACAAACAGATGAATGTATAAACAAAATGTAATATATACATATGATGGAATATTAGCCTTGAAGAGGAATAACTTCTGATACATGCTACAACATGGATGAACCTAGAAGACATCATATGGAGTGAAATAAGCCAAGCACAAAAGGCAAATATTGTATGATCTCACTGATATGAAATAATTATAATAAACAATTTCATGGAGGCAGAAACTAAAATATAGGTTGGGGAAAAGAATGGGATAGGGAATGCTTAATTGGTACAGACTTTCTATTTGGGGTTTGGAAAAGTTTTGGTAGTAGTTAGTGGTGATTGTAGCACAATATTGGGATGCAATTAATACTAATGAATTATATTTTGAATGTGGTTAAATGGGGAAATTTTAGGTTACATATGTTACTTGAAAAAAATTTTGATGAAAAACCATAGGACTGTAAACACAGAATGTAAGCTATAGTTAATTATATAATTATCATAATATTGTTTCATCAATTGTAACAAAGGTAGCATGCTAATGCAAAGTGTTAATCATAAGGAAAACTGTGTGAGAGGGAGTATATGGGAACTTTGTATGTTTTGCATGATTTTTCTGTAAACCTCCAACTTCTCTAATAAAAAAATACATTTAAAAATTTAGGTATTTTGGTGGATTGAATGATGTTCCTCACAAAAGGCAGGTTCAGGTCCCAACCTCTAGTCCTATAGGTATGAACTCTTTTGTAAATAAGTCCTTTGAAGATGTTATTAAGTTGTGCCCAAGCTAAATGAGTGTGTGCTTTAATCCAATATGGCTTAAGTCCTTATAAGCAAAGGACTCCAAAATGGCTGAGGTCCTTATAAGCAAAGGATATTGGACATGAAAAGAAGCCACAGGGAGAAGCCAGAAGCTGGAAGTCAGTGGAACCTGGAAGAGAAAGGAGAAGACACGGTCATGTGCATGGCCATGTAATGGAAAACCAAGGAATCCCAAGAAATACTGGCAGGCCAGAAGATACTAACCCTGGGACAAAGTAAGCCTTCTGGCTTCTGAAACTTTCAGAGCCATTAAATTCCTGTTGTTAAGCCAAGTCAGCTTTTGGTATTTGTTTTGCACCTTTTAATTTCTTGGAAATTAAAAATACAATTGTTGAAATTTAAAAATCTATAAATGCTCACACATATATGGACAAGTGATTTTCAACAAAGGTGCAAAAGTAATTAAGTGGAGGAAAGATAGTCTTTTTGTAAGTGATGGTGTAACAATTGGACATTCATATGCAAACAAAACAAAACAAAAACAAAACACAAAATATCTGTGATCCATATCTAGCACTATTTAAAAATTAAGTTGAAAAGGATAATAGACCTAAAAGTAAGCTTTAAACTAGAAAATTTCTTGATGAAATCATGGAAGAAAATCTACATGATCTTGGGTTAGGTAAAAATGTCTTATATATGACACTAAAAGCACAATCCTAAATGAATAAACTGATGAGCTAGAGTTCATCACAACTTAAAACTCTGCTTTTTGAAAGACACTGTTAAGAGAATAAAAACACAAGCCAGAGACTTGGAGAAAATATTTACAAATCATATAACCATGAATGGATTGCATCCAGATATATAAAGAACTCTCAAAACTCAAAATAAGAAAATAAACAGCATCACAAACAATGGGAAAATAATGTTCAACCTCATAAGTTATTAAGGAAATATAAATTAAAGCTGTGATAAATACTTGTATACATCTATTAGAAGGGCTAAAATTAAAAAGACTGGCCATACCAAGTGTTGGTAAGAATGTGATGGAAATGTAACTCTCATAAACTGCTAGTGGGAATGTAAAATGGTACAGTTCCTTTGGAAAAGAATTTGACAGTTTCTTAAATAGTTAAACATATCTAACATATGATCTAGATATCCCACTTCTATTTCTTTACAAAGCATATGTCCCTATGAAGACTTGCATATGAATGTCATAGCAAATTTAGTTTTAATAACCAAAAACTGGAAACAATCCCAAATGTCCATCCACAGGTCACTGTATACACAAACTATGTTGTTTTGATACCATGGAATATTACACAGCAATGAAAAGGAATTAACTGTTGTTACATGTTACAACATGGAAGAACCCCAAAATAATTATGCTCAGAGAAAGAAGCTAGGCAAAAAAAGTTTATACTGTATGAGTCCATTTACATAAATTCTAGAAAATCAAAACTAATCTAAAGTAACAGAAAGCAGACCAGCAGTTATTTGGTGACAAGGATTGGAGAGGGACAATAATGAGGGATTCCCAAGGGACATAAACAACTTTTGGGGTAAGAGATATGATCATTGTTTTGTGGTAATGGTTTCATGAGCATGTAATATGCCAAAATGTATCATATTGTACATTTTAAATATGTGCATTTTTTGTATGTCAATTATTCCTCAATAAAGCTGTTTCAAGAGATGAAAGAGAAGGAGAGGCTGAAGATCTGTCACAATTTGGAGGAGAATAAAGAGACATGACAACTAAATGCAATATGGGATCCTTAATTAGATCCTGAAACACACATATGAAAAAAGACATTAGTGGAAAAATTGGTGAAATCTAAATAAAGTGTTAAATTTTAGTTAATAGTATTGTACCAAAGTTTATTTCTTTGTTTTGGTCATTTTTTATGCATATGTAAGATGTTAACATTAAGGAAAGTTGAGCAAAAGTTGTATAAGAACTCTATTTTTATAACACTTTCATAAGTTAAATATTAATTCAAAATAAAATATTTTTTTAAAACCCATAGAAGGGACTTCTGGGGAATATAGCAGAGTAGAGAGCTCCAGGACTCAGTCTTTCCACCAAAACCACTATTGAACAGGCAGGGACTATCTGAAATAATTATTCTGAATTATTCTGAAACTTCATAGGCCAGAAAAACTCTGTATAGCATCCAGAGAAGAGCAGGAGGAAGATGCTGATAAATTCTGGTAAAGAACTGTAAATTAATCTCTCCAAGCAGTGGCTACTAGTGCCCATCCCACTGTCATGGTAGGCAACCATGGAACCAGTCCCTGACAAACTTACTGATGACAAAAAGGGTCATAAAAATTCTCTTCCCCAAGACCAGGTATAGACATGACTGATCACTGATCATGGCTTCTGATTAGCAAATTCAGATTGCTAGCAGCCTGGCTCTGAGGGCAGCCATTGTTTCAACCCACCTTGGACAACAGTGGCAGCCATTGTGTTGACCCTCCCCAGACAAAGGTGGAAGTGGTACAGATTTAAAGATGCAAAGCTTCCTCAGAGTTGTAAGGAAGTTAGCTGAAAGGCTGCATCTGCTGGGCAGACCAGGAAAGTTCAGCTTTGGGGAGCCATTGGAGAAGCTTTTGGCAACCTTCCTGATCCCCTCACCAGGGCACTATGGAACTGATCTGTGACCTTTCATTGTTTTCTGACTCTGTTTTGGATGGAAAAGACTGACTTGGGAAAGTCCTCTTCAGGTGAATCTCCTTCCAGAATTTGCCTTCCAGGCAAAACCACTGTGAGACAATTAAAGGAGCATAAAAAACTATAGAGGTGGACAGTCTGGAACAAAGGCCTGCTGGCTTCAAATGCCCCAGAGAAAGAGGTCTGTCCCTGGGAAACAGAGAAGACAACCAAACTCCTGTAAACTGGGGAACTTAAAAACAACAGCAGGCAAAAGCCCAGGACAAGACAGAGGCCACAAAAGACAGGGAAAACCCTTCACACTGAATTTGACTTGGGCAGACATTCCTGATAGGAGGGCTGAAGCTCAAGAAAATCTCTGTATTATCACCATACAGTTACAAAAACAAAGAAACAGACATCACAGGGAGTATATACCAGAGTTAACATTTTAAAATGCAACAAAAAATGTACAAGACAAACAAATAAGCAGAAGGTGATAACTCATCCAAAGGAAAAGGATAAAAATACAAAAAATACCAATGTAGAAGATGAGAATGTGGGCATACCAAACAAAGCCTTTAAAAAACTGATTTGAAAAATGCCCAAGGAGATGGAGGAAAGCACAGAGAAAGAAATAAAGGATATCAGGAAAACAATGAGTGAACTATATGAGAGTCTAAGTAAAGAGTTAGAATTTTTAAAAAGGAACCAAACAGAACTACTGGAGTTGAAGAAAACAGTAACTGAAATGAAAAATGCCCAGGAGGGTTTCAAGAGCATAATGGAGATGGCAGAAGAAAGAGTCAGTGAACTTAAAGACAAGACACTTCAAATGAATCAGGAACAGAAAGTGTTTCTATACACTACTGATGAGCAATCTGAGGAAGGAAGCCAGGAAAAATTTCCATTTACAATAGTGAATAAAAGAATCAAATATTTTGGAAAAACCTTAACCAATGGCATAAAGGACTTGTATTCAGAAAACTACAAAACATTGCTAAAAGAAACCAAAGAACACTTAAATAAATGGAAGGACATTCTGTGTTCATGGATTGGAAGACTAAATATTGTTAAGATGTCAATTCTAGCCAAACTGATTTACAGATTCAATGCAATCCCAACAAAAATCCCAATAGCCTTTTTTGAAGAAATGGAAAAGCCAATTATCAAACTTATTTGGAAGGGCAAGGAGGCTCGAATAGCTAAAAATATCTTTAGAAGAAAGAATGATGTTGGAGGATTATCAGTTCCTGACTTTAAAGCATACTACTTAGCTACAGTGGTAAAAACAGCCTGGTACTGGCATAAAGATAGACATATTGACCAATGGAACTGAATCAAGAACACAGAAATACATCTCACATCTATGGTCAAGCGATTTTTGACAAGGAGGTCAAGTCCTCCGAGCTGGGCCAGAACAGTCCATTCAACAAATGATGCTGGGAGAACTGGATATTCATATCCAAAAGAAAGAAAGAAGATCCCTATCCCACACTTTATAAAAAATTAACTCAAAATAGATCAAGGACCTAAATATAAAAGGAAAAACCATAAAACTCCTAGAAGAAAATGTAGGGAAACATCTTCAAGATCTTGTGGTAGGCAGTAATTTCTTAAACCTTACACCCAAATTATGAACAATGAAAAAAAAAAAAGATAAATGAGACCTCCTCGAAATTAAAAACTTTTGTTCTTCAAAAGACTTTGTCGAGAAAGTAGAAAGACAGCCTACTCAATGGGAGAAAATATTTGGAAACCACATATCCAACAAGGGTTTGATATCCTTATTATATAAAGAGATCATACAACTCAACAATAAAGACAAGCAGCCCTATTTAAAAATGGGCAAAAGACTTGAATAGACATTTCTCCAAAGAGGAAATACAAATGGCCAAAAAGCACATGAAAAAATGTTCAACATCACTAATGATCAGGGAAATGCAGATCAAAACTACAATGGGATACCATTTCACACCTTATAGAATGGCATACATATATATGTATATACATCAATACATATATATGTGTGTGTGTGTGTGTGTGTATAAACTACATGTGTGTATATATAAACTACATGTGCTGGAGAGGATGTGGAGAAATAAGAATACTCCTTCACTGTTGGTGGGAATATAGAATTGTGTACCCTCTGTGGAAGACAGTCTGGCAGAGCATCTAAAAGTTGAATATAGAATTGCCATATGATCCAGCAATCCCATTACTAGGAATATATTTAGAAGAACTGAAAGCAAGGATGTGAACAGACATTTGCAGACTGATGTTTATGGCAGCAATATCCACAACTGTTAAAATATGGAACCACTGCAAGTGTCCATCAACTGATTAATGGCTATAAAAAATGTGGTATATGCATACAATGGGAGACTATTCAGCTGTAAGAAGAAATGAAATTGGGATGCATATGACAACATGGATGAACCTTGAGGATATTACATTGAGTGAAATGTCAGACATAAAAGGACAATTATTTGCTGATATAATTTTGTGATAATCAGGGTAGGCTAAGCATTCGCTATATTAGAAACCATGCATGTGTTCCCAGACCTAGTTTTTCTCCCTAGGTCTGGTTTATAGAATGCTGGTGATAAACTAAGCCTGATTTATTATATGACCATCCTGTATGGGAAAAGACTGTAACTTTGGGTATCTTTGGTCAACCTTAAGAGATATAACAGGGGGACAGATGTGGCTCAGGTGGTTGGGCATCCATCTCCCATATGGAGGGACCTGGGTTTGATCCCCAGGACCTCCCGGTAAAAATTAAAGAAAGAAAAATATAGAAGGCACGTGGGCCACCAGGCCTGGTGCACGGGTGCACCACCAGGCCTCATGAGTGGGTGAGCCACCAGGCCCTGTGAGCAGGTGAGCCATCAGGCCCTGTCCGCAGGTTTACCACCAGGCCCTGTGCATGGGTGCGCTACCAGGCCCCATGAGCCACGCAGTAAGATGATGACGTAACAGGGGAGTGACACAAGGGAGATCCAAGACGAGATGCGCCGAAAAACCAGGAACTAAGGTGGCACAGGCGGTAGGATGTCTCTTTCCCACATCGGAGATTCCGAGGATCGAGTCCCAGTAAAGACAGGAGGAGAAGGATGAGAAGAGTGGGCAGGAAATGGACACAGAGAGTTGCCCAGTGAATGGACATAGAAACAGCAAAAACGTGGGGGTGGGGGTGGTAAAAATGGATAAAAGTAAGTTAATAAATAAATAAATCCTTTAAAAAAATGTATAGAGGAGGAAGATATGGACTATAGTTAGTAGTAATACTTTGACAATGCTCTTTCATGATTTGTTAACAAATGTTTCACAACAATGCAGGGTGTTTGGGGGGGGGGCGTGTTGACGTGTGGGAGCCCTGTATGATGTTATGCATGTTTGTTTTGTAAGTTCACGATGTTTACTGAACACTTATAGTTTATGCATGTTCATGTATGAATGATATACTTCAATAAATTGTTTTTTAAAAAAGGGCAACTATTGTATGGTCTCACTAATATAAATTAAATACAATGAGTAAACTCACAGAAGTAAACTCTAGAGATAAGTTACTAGGAAATAGAATGTGGTTGGCAATGGAAGCTGATGCTCAATGTACATAGACGTTTTAATAAAGTTAATTGTAAAAGTGTGAAAAGGAATTGAGTTGATGATAACACATTACAGTGAGTGCAAATAACACTGCTGATTTATAAATGAGATTGTGGCTGAAAAGAGTAGTATTTGGACATAAATGTCAGTTAAAAGGAAACTAGAGAATAAACTAGGGTATGCATAACATAGTGATTTCAGTGGTGGGTCAAGCTGTGCTTAATAGTATAAATACAAAAACGTTCTTGTTTTACAAAGTGTTAAGAATATAGTGATACACGTAAAGTTACAACCAATGTAACTTATGGATGATAGTTGACAGTAATATTGTAATATTTCTGCAGCAATGGCAAAGAAGATATTATATTAATTCCAAGAGACAAGTATAGAGGGTGTAAGGAGGTATAGGATTTTTCCTTTTGAAATAGTGAAAGCATTCTAAAATTGACTAAGGTAATTACAGCACAACTCTGTGTTGAAAATGAGAGCCACTGAGCATACACTTTGAATGGATTGTACAAAACATGGGACTGTATAATGCAGGGAATCCAGTGGTGGAAGATGGACTGTGGTTAACAGGACAAATATGAGAACATTCTCTCATGAACTATATCAAATATATAATACTAATACAGGGTGTTAATAATTGGGTGGGTTGGGAGAAAATACACCAAAAGTAAGATATGGGCTATAGTTAGTAGTAATATTTTGGCTATGCCATTTCATAGTTTGTAGCAAATGTTTCACAACAATGCAAGACGTTGGTGGTGAGGTGATTTATAGGAGCCATGTATGAAGATATGCATGTTTGTTTTGTAAGTTCACAATTTTTACTATATACTTGTTGTTCATGTAGTTCATGTATGAATGATATACTTCAATAAAATTTTATTTTAAAAAAGAAAACAATGAATGAGCAATATGAGAATCTCAATAAAATGATAGAAATTTTATAATGAAACCAAACAGAAATACTTGAGTTGAAGACCACAATAACTGAAATGGAAAATTCCATAGAGGGTTTCAACAGCAGATTGGAGATGACTGAATAAAGAATTAGTGAACTCAAAGACAAGAAAATTGAAAGGGTTCAGTATAAGAAGCAAAAAAGAAATAAGTATTTAAAAAACCAAATAGAGCCTAAGACCTATGGGACACCATCAAGCATTCCAACACACACATTATGGGAGTCCCAGAAGGAGTATTACAAGACAAAAGTGTAGAAGGAATATTCAAAGAAATAATGGCAAAATTTTTTTCCCAAATTGAATAAAAGGCAGGAATATGTATATTCAAGAAACCCAATGAACCCAAACAAGATAAAGTCAAAGAAATCCACACCCAGACACATAATAGTCAGACTATCAAATGACAAGGACAAGGAGAGAGTTCTGAAAGCTGCAAAAGAAATCAATGTGTTATGTACAAAGGAGTCTCAGTAGGATTAAGTACCAATTCCTCATCAGAAACTGGGAAGGCAAGAAACCAGTGAGTTGAAATACTAAAATGCTTAAGTAAAACAATTGCCAGTGAAGAATTTTATATTTGGTGAGACTCTCTTCCAAAAATGAGGGTGAGATTAAGACATTCTCAGATAAACAAAAGCTGAGGGAGTTCATCACCTTTAGATGTGCCCTACAAGCAATGCAAAGGGAATTCTTCAGACTGCAAGGAAAAGACACTAGACAGTAGTTCAAAGGAACATAAAGAAATAAAGACCTGCAGTTAAGATAGTAATTATAATAAATGCCAATATTATTGTACTATATTATTTGGGATGTAATTCCACTTCTTACTTCCTGCATGTACTAAAATGCAAATGCATAAAAAATGATAAATCTTGGTTTTTAGACATAAATGTACAAAGATATAAGTGGTAAAAATAATACAAAACATGGAGGGAGAACAGAGAGGTATAAGAAAAGTATATGTGCATGCTATTGAAGTTAAGTTCGTATCAAACCAAATATGATTGTTATGTATTTAGGATGTTAAACCCATGGTAACCACAAGGAAAATAGATGAAAAAGATATCCAGATAGAAATGAGAAGGCACTAAATGTGGTACAACACAAAAACCACAAATAAATACAAAAGTAGGCTTTAATGGAAGTGAGGGACAAAAAAGGTATAAGACTTACAAAGGCTAAATAGCAAAATGGCAGAATAAAGTCCAATATTATCAGCAGTGACTTCAAATGTAAATGGATTAAACTCTCCAGTCAAAAGTCAGAGACTGGCAGAATGGATAAAAAAGCATGATCCAACTTTATCCCATCTGCAAAAGACTCACCTTAAAGTCAAAGATAGAAGTAGTTTGAGGGTGAAGGGAGGGGAAATAAATATACTTGCAAGTAGTAACCAAAAGAGAGCTGGAGTGGCTATATTAATATCAGATAAAGTAAACTTTATGTCAAAAACTGTTATGAGGGACAATAGGATCATTATATATTGACAAAGGGGACAATTCAACAGGATAAGAATTATAAATATATATGCCCAAACAGCAGAGCCCCAAAACATATGAAGCAAATACTTGACAGATTTTAAGGGAGAAATTAATTGTTCTACATTAACGGTAGAAGACTTTAACATGCTGCTCTAATCATGGATAGAACATCTAGTCAGAAGATCAATAAGAAAGTAAAGGATCTGAATGATAAACTAGACCTAATAGACATTCATAGAACACTGCACCCAAGAAAACAGAGTACATATTCTTCTTGAGTACACATGGATCATTCTCCAGGATAGACCACATGTTGAGTCACAAAACAAGTCTCAATAACTTCAAAATATTGAAATCATACAATGTATATCCTCTGACCACAGTGGAATGAAGCTAGAAATCAATAACAGAGGGAGACATGGAAAATTCATAAATATGTAGAAATTAAACAACATACTCATGAACAACTAATGGGTTAAAGAGGTAATCAGAAGCAAAATTAGGAAATATCCTGAGGTGAAGGAAAATGAAAATACATTATGCCAAAACCTATGTGATATAGCAAAGGAAGTACTGAGAGGAAATTTAGAGCTTTAAATTCTTACATTAAAAAATAAGAATGACTTCAAATCAGAGACCTACCATCAGAACTAGAAAAAAGAGCAAACTAAACCCAAAGGGAGCAGAAGGAAGGAAATAACAAAGATTAGAGTGGAGATAAAGGAAATAGAAAACAAACAAACAAAAACAACAGAATCAACAAAGCTAAAAGTTGGTTCTTTGAAAAGATCAATAAAATAGACAAACCTTTAGCTAGACTGACAAAGAAAAAGAAAAAGGATACCAATAATGAAAATAGGAAGAGGAAAGGGGGACATTGCTAACAATCCCGCTGAAATAAAAAGGGTATACTATGAACAACCGTATGCAAATAAATTAGATAACTTAGATGAAATGGACAAATTCTTAGAAACATGCAAACTACCTACATTGACTTAAGAAGAAAGAAGATCTCAGTAAACAAATTAATAGTAAAGAGATTGAATCAGTCATCAAAAACCTCCCAACAGGAGCAGATGTGGCTCAAGCAGTTGAGTGCCCACCTCCCACATGGAAGGCCCTAGGTTGAGTTTCCAGTGCCTCATAAAGAAAACAAACAATAAGCAGACAATGAGCAAAACAAGCAGACAATGAGAAAACAAAAACAGAAACAATGAGCAAAAACAAAAAAAAAGAGTAGACAACGAACAAAAACAAATGAGCAAACGATGAGCAAACAACGAGCAAACAGATGAGGGAGCTAACTCAGGGGAGTTGATGTGGCTTAGTGGTTGAGCATGAGCTTCCCGCATATGAGGTCCTGGGTTCAATCCCTGGCCCCAGTACCTCAAAACAAACAAACAAACAAACAAACAAAAAACAACTTCCCAACAAATGAAAGCCCAAGACCAGATGACTTCACAAGGGAATTCTACCGAATATTCAAAGAAGACTTAACATCAATTCTGTTCAAACTTTTCCAAAAATTGAAGATGAGGGAATACCCCCTAACTCATTCTATGAGACCAACGTCACCCACATACCAAAGCTGGATAAAGATACCACAAGAAAATAAAAATACAGGCCAATATCTCTTATGAATATAGATGCAAAAATTCTCAGCAAAATACTAGCAAACCAAATCCAACAACATATTAAAAGAATTATACACCATGATCAAATGGGATGTATCACTGGTATGCAAGGTTGGCTTAACATAAGAAAACCAATTAATGTATTACATAACATTAACAGAATGAAGGGTGAAAAACCACATGATCTTTGCACTGGATGCAGAAAAGGCACTTGACAAAACATAGCATACTTTCTTGATGAAAACACTTAGAACAATAAGAATAGAAGAAAATTTCCTCAACATGATAAAAGGAATTTATGGGGAAAAAAAAACAAAAACACCACAGTTAACATCCTACTTAATGGCGAAAGTCTGAAAATTTTCCCTCTGAGATCAGAAACAAGACAACAATGCCCACTGTCACTATTGTTATTCAACACTGTACTGAAAGTTCTTGCCAAAGTAATTAACCAAGAAAAATAAGTAAAAGGCATCCAAATTCGAAAGAAAGAAGTAACTTTCCCAATTTGCAGATGATATGATCCCATATGCAGAAAATCCTGAAAAATCCACAACACAGTTCCTAGAGCTAATAAATGAATTCAGCAAACTGGTGGGCTACAAGGTCAACATCCAGAAATCAGTAGTGTTTCTATACACAAGCAATTAACAGCTGGAAGAAGAAATCAAGAAACGAATTCCATTCACAATAGCGACTAAAAGAATCCTTTCAAATATCTGGGAATAAAACTAACCAAGACTGCAAAGGACTTGTACACAGAAAACTACAAAACATTGCAAAAAGAAATCAAAGTAAACCTAAATAAATGGGAGGAAATTCCATGTTCATGGATTGAAAGACTAAATATCATTAAGATGCCAATACTACCCAAATCAATTTATTGACTCAATGCACTCCCAATCAGAATTCCAACAACTTTCTTTGCAAAAAATGGAAATGCCAACCATCAAATTTGTATGGTAGCTCTGAATAGCTAACACCATCTTGAGAAAAAAAGAATGAGGCAAGATGGCATTGGATTAGGAGGACACTCACTGACTAGCTCTCTCAGGATGGCTGATTGGGGACAGGGTCCTGCCCAGGGGTCTGTGCTGTGAGCACAAGGAGCAATAAGCTTGGGACATCTATCTGGAGGCAGCTTGATGACATGGATTGCTCGGTAGAGATTCAAGAGTTTTAACACTGCCCGTGGAGGTTAACACAGACGGCTGAGCCCCACCCTCAGGGAAAAAGGCTGATTGAGCCACAACTACCAGCGGCAACCCAGTGAGAGGGAGCATTTTCTGAGAGTGGGAGGATTCTTGTGGAGGGTCAAGAGGAATTTCCTTTCTGTGGATTTTGCTTCCTGGAACCCCTTGCAGCTTTGGGGAACAAAATAGCTGGCTTGAAGCAGGACAAGGCTGAGGGGAGTGGCGAATCTGCTGAGGAAGTTGACTTACCTAGCTGCCCAGGGATACGCCCCAACCCCTGCTGGCAACCCAGTGAAAGGGAGCATTCTCTGAGAGGGGGAGGGTTCTGACAGAAGGTAGAGAGGGGTTTCCTTTCTGTCAATTTGGCTGCCTGGAAACCCTCATAGCTTTGGGGAGCAGATAAGCCGGCTTGAAGCAGCACCAGGCTGAGGGGAGAGGCAACTCTACTGAGGAAGCCTGATTTACCCAACAGCCCAGTGATACTCAAGCTTGGCCCCAGAGGGGGCAGAGTCAGCCATTTTTATCATTCTGCACTAACTCGCATCAGAGTTTCAGTTTCCCTGGGGAGGCGAGGAAGTGGGAAGTGCTCGATTAGTGTCCACAAGCCTAGTTAGGGTCCCCTCAGTGATGGGTGGTCTAGAAGAGGACATATTTTGGGTCTTTTATTTCACACACACACACAAAAAAGAAGACAGTCACTTTAAAAAATAAAACTGAATTTTTCTTTTTAATTTAGTTTAATAGCTAAAGTTAGCCTCAAAATCTGCAGATAGAACCTTGCAGGGCAATTGATTGATAAATACAAGCAGGCTGAGAGGTTCCACAAGGGCCCAAGACAGAACATTGTTCTTCCTCAGATTTGTTTGACTGCTTGTTTCTGTGGTTGTTTGGTTTTTCTCTGTTTATTTGTTGTCTCTTGCTTTTCTTTCCTCTTTCCTCCCCCACTTTTTTTTCTTTCATTTTTTTTTTCTTTTTAAATTATGTGCTGCTAGCTTGTCTCTTCTTTGTTGTGCTTCTTCTTCAGTGATTTCTCATTCTCTGTCTATATTGACTTTGTATCCCAAGCTATCTCTTTTCTTTCCTTCATCTTTCTGCCTTCTGCTTTCTGTTGTGGTTCTTACATATCACGTTTTTTCATTAGCTCACAACTTAAGGGTGTCAATTTCTATTCAATCTATTCTGTTTTCTTTTTTTTATTATTATTAATATTAACTTTTTCCTTTCAGCCCTTTCTTTACTCTTTCTCTCTCTCCTCATCATTCTAGCCTTCTAAATCGTTATATATATATTTGGTTTCCCAGTCCATTGTAGGTAATCCACTTTTTTTCCTATTACTCTACACTGCTTACATGAGCTAAATATTCATTTCACTAAGTCTTATGCAGCCCCTCTTCTAGCTTTTATCAATATTACTATTATCCTTCTTCCTTTCTCACATCTTTCAATTCCTCTGGCCACAATCTTTTGCCTTCAAGGGAACATAGAAAGAAGCAAGGAAATAAAATAAGAAGAAAAAGTGTCGAAGAGAAAACTTAACACACCCACACAACCACCAGCTAAATAAAACTCTAGAGCAGAGAGAGAAGCTAATCAACTGAATAAACCCATCAAGATAAAATGATGACTAGAGGGCAATATAAAATTACAAACGACACTGAGAAATAGGAAGACATGGACCAGCCTAATGAAAAAATTAAAAACCAGGAAGAGATACAGAACATCGAACAACTAATCAAAGCTTTCCAAACAAATATCATGGACCAACTTAATGAAGTGAAGGAAGAGATTAAGGATATTAAGAAGACACTGGCAAGGGATGGGGCATGGTCACGGTGGGTAGACAATTACTCAATTAATGAGGGAATCTGAATTCCCAGCCTGGAGAGCTCTGCTACATTCCCCAAGGGAGCAGCAACTATCCCCTGAGTGCAGAGGCAGTGTCTGGCAAAAGAGGATGGCCCACTGATGGGTTCTTGTTATTGAGGACTAGCCTTATGAGTATTTGCTCTTCTAATTGAAAATTAGCCTACTGTTATGGGGTGCCTAAGGGTTACCACCTGAGAGCCTCCTTGTTGCTCAAATGTGGCCTCTCTCTAAGCCAAACTCAGCATTTGAAT
>JAQZBX010061320.1:0-17126 GCA_029593785.1 Cabassous unicinctus
TATTGGCATTTGGGAAAGGGCCATTGAATTAAAGGTTGTGCAGAAAGTTTTGTCATTTTTGAATGTGTCTAAATTTACAAGACATCACAAGCTGTATGATCAACAGATTTTATTTTGTTTCCTCCTATTTGGATAAATTTTAATCATTAGCACCCTAATTGGCTCAATTCCTATGCCCAACCTGGGCCTTAGACCCATCATACAAAGGAGAACACATTTCTTCTTGATTCTGGGGATTGGGGGAAGGAGACTCCAGTTTTCATCTTGAATGATTGATCCTCAAGTTCCATCAACTTAGAAAATGGGCCCCTATCACAAGCTTGCTCCCATGAAATGAATTTGTGATGTCTCCTGGAGCAAGTAGACCAGAAAACTTGGAGTCCCAGTGTGAAAGAAGGACCTGTCCTACTTCCAGACCAAAACAACAACAACAACAACAAAACAATCAGGCAAAAAAGGTTTTTACTTTTCTCCCACATTGTGAGCTGCTCCCCATTATTTACCAATAGATTAAACTCCTCAATCCAACCCTCAGTCTTCATCCATTTGGCCTTTAGCAACTGTTCAACTTCATCTCCCAAAGGATCTGGCCACATGACCCATTTCCCATCTTCCCAATGCAGTCTCCTTCCTCTCCCCATCCCCCTTGCTATCTCTGCTCCCTCTGCCTTCCTTTTCCTATCTAACTAAACCCTACATGGCCTTTTGGACTCTGCACAAAGGCCACCTACCCCAGGAAGACTTTTAGATTATTTTTAGCTCTATTTTATATTACTTTAATATTCATTATGGCTCTCATACTCAGCCTTGCAGTACTACTGCTGGCATATATATATTATGACTTATTCCTATATTAGATTATCAGATCCTGGAGCACTCCTATATTAGACACCTAGGTCCTCTATTAGGTCCTAGAATACAAGGACCAGGTCATGTAAAGCACCCTGCACATAATAAGCATGTAATAAATATTTTAAAACATTACACTAATTTAAAAGCACAACTTATAGCCACCATACTAACTTTTCCAGACATTTTTCTGGTTTCCCCATTTCAATATCTAGTTGATGAGCTTTCTCCACTTCATAGGGGAGATACAAGCAGGAAGTATTCTTTCATTCTATCACTGAGCCTTGTCCACCTCCAGTAAAAATGGTACTGGTATATGTGGAGGGGGTAAGAGTGGGTATGGGGTAAGGTCCTCAGCCAAACAAGTGGAGGCAGAGGCAGGAAATTGACATACAGGAGAGAGTTCAGAAACAGTTCCCTTGTTGAGATATCCCCAGGAGGAACTGAAAGCTTCTCTAGAATGCCTCACTTCTCTGCTCACCTCTTTTATTCCACCCCTTGCCACCTATTCCTGCACCACTGGTTTCTCCTTCTTCAGCTCCCATTGCCTAGTCACCCCAGTGAGCCAGCATGCTCTCCCTTCTCTGCTGAATTCCTCTGCTTTGTGGAGGAGCATCTGACATGGCCTTGCTCTGAGGCTGAGCTTCAGAGTGGTCACACTGCTGTGCCCTCATGAATGGCAGCCTGAGGCTACTGCAGTTTATACAACTGTGCCTGTGCTGGGAGCTACTGCCAATGAGGCCTCTGTGTCTTTCTTGATCTCTCTGGAAGAAATGTCTTTAGAGAATAGAGAGCTTATAAAATATCACGCTGCCTTTGTTGCTCTCAACTCAATTCTTCACAGGCTAATATCAGAAACACCCCCCACCTCCACCCGATTCTTAAACACTAAAGCTAGAGAATCTTCTCATTAATAAAGTCCTGGGGAAAAGGATTATAGGTGAGCAAGTATGTTCACGCCTCATTCTTCTGTTTGATGTTGAAAGTTTGCTGCAAAAACCTCTGTACACACAACCAGCCTAGACTGGATGCTGGGGCCCAGGCACATGCAGCTCCTGGTACCTGCTACATACACAGCTGTCACTTAAACATGTTCATTGAATGCTTGAATGAGTAAACATAAGAGAATGTGCCTGTCATCGAGTTAAGAATGTTGATATGGAGCCTGGAGATGCTCAGAATCCCCAGGACAAAGAGGTCCTAATCCATTGCAGTTGGTCAAGGAAGGAGCAGGCCTTGGAGAATAAGGTGGCTTAAGGAAAAGAAAATATTCCCAAAGAAGGGAAACTGCCCCCATTCTAAGGACGCTCCATGTGCCCTCTGGGTTGGGGAAGCTCTGCCTCTAAAGGCTGTTTTATAAGAGTGGGAAACCCAAAGCCCACTGACCCAGGCCCACCTTCTCTGAAATGACCTCCTAAGACAAGGACACCCAATCTGAGGTTTCCATGGTTTTGATACCACAGAGGAGGGGTAACTGGGTGGCATTGTGGTTGTAGATAATCACATGGGTATTCCAGACTGTCTCATTCACCTCTCCCTTTAAACACAGACTTGTGTCCAGGTGATTGGCTGACAACCCTGTGCTAGGACATCAGTCCTTGGCAAGTGTGGTTCTAGAGCAAAGGACACAGGCTTGGAAATCAGAAGTCTGAGTTCTGATTCCACTTCCAACTCTCACTGGCTCTTTAACCTTGGACAAGTCATTATCTGGACCTCAGTTCCTCATATATCAAATAGCAAAACATCTATCAAATTGAAGACCCCACCCACATTTACCATTTGAAGACCTGCCTTTCTGTTCCGTAGTATAATCATCAACCTGCCAATCAGTCCTTTCATAACTGGGATTTTGGTAGAGCTCCTGTTGGTGTAAGAGGAAAAGAGTTTCCCCATTCTGATACAATCCACATGCCTGAAAGCAGTTTGCTTTAGAGAAGCCTCCACTCAGATAATGGAGAGCAGAGTATTCACTTTTCCCTTAGGTCTTCTAGCATGTGCCATGAACATTCCTTGCTCCTGTTAGATACCACTGCTAAAACCTTTAAAGCTTTCAAAATCTCCTTGACATTAGTGGTTGGTTTATTCTTTTCCCAAAAGCTTATGGAAGCATAACATTTTAAAGTTGGAAGGGACCTCCAAGACCAGATGCATAATTTAATTTACATTTTAAATTTTCTCAGTGCAACAACTTTGGGGCAATGAGTTTATTTACTCCACTTTCCTCTGCTCCCTGGTCTGCTTCCATTCATCACCAATTCATGGCCCTTTCTTCCCACCCCACTCCCAGTTCCCCAAGCCAGTTTTCTCCTTTAAAATCATCCTGCAATGGTTCTGGATTTCTTGAAGCACTGTCCACATAGGTTCCATGGTTTCTTTCTTCTACCTTAAGTTAGAATGCAGCCATAGCTTCCATCTCCTTCAGGCATCTTAACTTGGCCACAAAGTTTCAGGCTTTCTCCAGACAAGGCACAGATTTAATTAAAAAGCAGGTATGGAATTCCCCAAAGTGCAGCCTGAGCTCTAAGGCTTGTAAGAAAGTGAGTTTTTGTGCCTGTTTCTGTTAGCCAACTGAGAACCTAAGAGGGCTTGAGGATCATTCTCATCAGAACACTAAACTTGTGTGGTGGAGTTGGGCACGGGATGGGGAGACCTTGGCTCTCCAGCACTCCTGAGTTATTCTTTAGGAATAATAGGACAGCACCTGGATTTGTCCACCACAGAGGCTGACCCAAGCCTGATTCTCAAAGAAGGGAAACTCGAAGCCCATTGTTCCTTTTAAAAAGAGAAGGGACAGAGTAACCCTATGCACTGCAATCACCAAATCCCAAACCTCTCTTTCTGATGTTCCCATCCAGAAGGTAGGTCAGTGTCAAAGGGAGGGGGCAGGGCAACCTTGCAGTCCCCACAAAGGACCTCACTTTTCTGCATGAGCCCACTGGGGTCAGAACTGAACAGTCAGGGGAGTCCCGGAGTTCCCACCCTGAAGTTTCTTGGGTTTCAGAGCTGAAAGTGCATTTTACTCTGGGGTGCCGACCCTCTCAGAGAATCTGGTACTCAAGACCTATGGTGGTAGGGAGGGAGGAGGGTCATAGTTTCTGTTCTTTCCAGTCCTTTCTGAGCAAGAAAGGCTGCTCCCAAAGAGACCCCAGCTAGCTCCTAGTCCTGACCTGGCTGCCACTGCTTCCACCATCTCCTATGAAGCTAGCCCTCTAGTCTTCAGTGCCTTCCCATGGCTGGAAAACAGCCTCTGGTGTGGAGTTTACAAGCAGAAGGAGCCCCACATGGCAGGCAGAATAATGGCTCTCAAAGATGTCCCTATCTTAATCCCAGAATCTGCAAAAGCCACCTTACATGGGAAAAGGGACTTTGCAGATGTGATTAAGTTAAAGAGCTTGAGATGGGGAGATTATCCTGGATTATCTGGGTGGGCCTAATGAAATCACAAGGGTCCTGATAATAGGGAGGAGAGTTGAGGGAGAGATTGGAACACACTTTAAGCACTTCGCTGCTGGCTTCAAGGATGGAGGAAGGGGCCATGAAGCTGCTTCTAGAAGCTGGACAAGACAAAGCTATGGTTTCCCCTTTAAAGCCTCCAGAAGGAACACAGCCCTGCAAAAACCTTGATTTTGGCCCAGTGGGTCCCATTTAGCACCTCTGACCTTTAGCACTAATATAATAAATGTCTGGGTTTTGAGGATTTTGTTTTGTTTTGTTTTATTAACTTGATTTATAAACACTCCATATCCATATCCACTCCACAGTCATCCAACATACATTAGAAACAATTTGTTGTTTAAAGCCACTGAAGTTAGTGGGGTAATTTTTTACAGCAGCCATGGGAAACTAATATACCCCCTAAGGAGGAGGAAACCAAAGCAGAGGTTGAGGGCATCCTGCCACCTTGTGGTCAAAGCTGACTTGTTGTAAATGGGCTTCACAGGAGGTGGTCCTCAGAGTGTCTGCCATCTTGGATCCCTCTCTCCTGCACAAGTTTCCTTCCTACTCACCCCACCCAACAGAGCTTCAGCTCCAGACTGACTTGCCCTGTGAGGAATCAGTTTCCATCTCTGCAGTCTCCTGTCTGGCCTCAGCAGCAGACCTTCAGGTTCTGGGCTTTCCTCATCCTGGGACTGTCATGGTTCCCACTCAGTGAAGACCCTGCCACACTTAGCTCTGTTCATGCAACTGCATTGACTCAGAGCACCTTTTCTGTTTTCTTCTCTGTGTTTCTCCATGGCCAATGGTCAATTATGAGCACACAGTGAGAGGAGCTGAGAGGGATCTCCAGGGAGAGTTCCTGACTGGCATCTTTCCCCAGAGGCATATTCATCCTTCTTCAACCACCTCCTTAAAGGGAACCAAAGGTCACCTTTAAATCAAATCAAGAGAATCAAAGCCTCAGCAACTTTGATTCTCTTCTATGAAGATAGTGACACACACACGCACTCCTTAGGAATAGTCAGGCAAGATGAACATCCTCTCCACAGGCTTCATCACAGGCAGGTGAAGCAAGGTTAAAATGAACAAGCAGACATACTTGAAGCTAGTCATTCTGTTTGGTAAGCATTTAAGTCATGACTTGGCACCTGTGGAGTGTGTAGGGGTAAGACAGAGAGAAGTCACCCCATTTTGCCCTGACAAATGTGCAATGACATCTTGCACCACTCTCGACAGGAAACAAATGGTCCAATCCAAACTGAATCCTTAAAGAAATGGTGAACAGATTAGGGAAACAAACAAAAGATAGGGCCATCCCCAGGGACTGAAAATGGTGGGGAGCTGTTACAATCCCTAGACTTTGAGGAAGAAGCAGAGGAAGTGGGTTCCAAAAGCCAGGCAGAATGACAAAAAGAACCACCTGACAAGAGCTGGAGCCGACCAACCCACAGTGATCCATGTGGACATGAGCTAGAGGAGTAAATGCCCTGACTGCCTATTCTATTCACCCACACTCCAGTCTCCTACTGGTGCTCTCCATTGACTTAGCCCAATGGAAACAAGAGGATCAGAGAGCTTGGGAGGCAAAGAGTAGAGAAGGTGGAGAGTGGCTTTGGGGAGGCTAACAGAAGACACCAGCATGCTTACTCTGCTAAAACACACTGGCCTCCTTTCTCTTCTCTACTATGCCAAGTTCCTCTCATCTTTCATGTCTCAGCTCAAATGCCATCTCTTCAGAGGAGGCCTTTGATGACCTCTCCATCTAAAACAACTGCACTTTACCCTTATGTTATCTTCCAAGCCCTTTCCACAATCTGTAGTCATCTTGTTAACTCCTTTGCTGTACATTTGTAGACTAGGACTGTTGAGTCTGTATGATCCACAGCCTGGTGAGTGACCTCACTTTTCTCTTTTTTGATTGGGTCTGTAGCAACTAGCTCTGTGCCTGGCATGTTGAATGAATAAATAAACATTTATTGAATGAATGAATTAACTAATGAATGAATGAATGAAACACAGATCTGGAGAAGAAGTAGGCAATGTCCTGCCATACCAGATGCCAGAAGAAGCATGGCATGGCCAGGCTCCCTTCCAAGTCACAGGGCTTCCTGCCCACCAGGTTGTCCCTGACTCTGGAGCACTGACCACATGGCCATGTTCCCTCTCAGTGTCTCCCCATGCAGTTACCATGAAGGGGGCCAGGCACCCTCATCTTGTTACCTGGAAGGCAGGGAAAGCTAAGCCTTGACAGAAAGGAAATAACACAGCAATAATGGTCCCTGCTGGAATTGGTCACATCCTATTCAGGCTTCTTGATCATGGAACAGGTAACATAAACTGACACCAACTTAGGATCAGAGTGGGAAGCAGCATCCAGGATAGAGCAGGGACGGCCCCCAAGGAGAATCTAGCAGTACTACTTCTGGGCTATTCCAAAGTGAGATGGATTTCTTCTCATTTTAAGATGTCAATTGCAGGGGATGGAGTGGGGCAGAGGGAGGGTGAAGTATATTTAAAAATAGGGAATATGTAAAACTCTTAACCATAGCACTCAAGGAATAGAGATAGAAAATGATTTTAAAAGCCTTTAGAGAACATATGTAGGTGTTAGATAAAATCTGCTTCAATGGAAACAGAAGAGACCATATACTTAATAAAATATAAGATGAACCAGAGATAAATAACATGACAGAATGAAGATGTTTTTAAGGGCAGGATAAGTTAAGAAAAGAATGAAAGAAAGCACAGAATGTCATTGGAAATTGTATTGGAAGCATCATGGAGAAAAACGGATTCCAGAAAAATATCAGCAGTGATATGAAGGAAAAGCTGGAACTACTCTCCAGCTGCTGAAACAGAAAGGGCCAAGAAGAAAGTGGCCAGAGAAAGAACATTAGAGTTTGAACTCAGAGAGTAGAAAATCAATTCTAGATAAAGAGAGTTCTTGAAGAAGAGACAGCTTTTAAGGAACATAATCAATATAAAAGACCAAACACAACAAAACAGAAGAAAACCTTCCTGAATTTAGAAAGGCTTGAGTGGGTAAATGAATGGACACACTAGACACAATTAATTAAAAGTAACCACTACATAGATATGTAGTAGTAATTTTTTTTTAATTTCAAGGATAAAGGAAGAATTCTACAAATATCCAGGTAAAGTGTTTAAAAACAGAAAAGAAAAAAAACTGTCTGCAAAGTCACTGAGATTTGCCACAGAGATCTGCATACATCATGTGACCTAAATTCCAGAAGATAGCAGCTCCCTCATGGAAGGAAAGGTTAGGCTCCAAAAACACACTGACCAACTAAGGAGTCATTTGCTTTTCAAGGAATAAAAAGACTTTCTTAGATATATTCAAACACCAAAAATTACCCAAAAATGTATATGTGGCATCCAAAAGATAAATCAAAGAGCTCACAAGAGGATACTATGGCAGGGGTGGTGAACACGGAAGCCACTCAAACATCTAGGTCTAAATAAGAATCATAAACAGAGTTGCACAACAGAATGCAAATTGCAAGATTCTTGAAAGCAAAAATGAAATAAAAATATAATAGAAATAAAAGCACGATCTAAAGATAATCATTGACCAATAATAAGCAGAGCCAAAAAACTTAATAACATATAACAGGCAAATCTAGGAGGAAGAAAGGGGAAGAAACAAATATGCATTAATTTTATTTTCCTATTTGGATCTAAGTCATTCTGTACCATTTCATGATTGACTTTGATCATTATAAAATATAAATTTGACAATATTTTATAAATCAAAGGGTGTTAAAAATAAGATATAGGAAGGAAACAAAACAAAACATTATACCATAAGGCTAATGATATAAAATAAAGCAAATAGCAAGAAAACATAAAACATAGGAAGCTAATAATAATAACAATATTAATACAGACATGAGAACAGACAAATCAGGCATGATGATAAAGATAAAGGGGTAAAACTCCTGTATTAAAATACATACTTTCAGAATGGTTCAAGAAATAAAGTTCACCTCTATGTCATCCACATTAAATATGGCCAGCATGTAATAACTCCATGATTTTAAAAGTTAAGAGCAGGACAGAAAAATATCATGTGACTTCAAATAAAAAGAAAGCAAGAGTTGCATAGAATTAATTGACAAATCATTTATAGGACAGTTACTTTTTAAAAACATTTTTATTGAAGTATATCATTCATACATGACATGCATAAACAATAAGTGTATAGTAAAAATTGTAAACTTACAAAATAAACATACATAACATCACAGAGGGGTATCATACATCACCCCTCCACCAACACTTTGCATTGTTGTGAAACATTGATTACAAACTATGCAAGAGCATCATCAAAATACTATTACTAACTATAGTCCCTATCTTACATTTGGTGTATTTTTCCCCCAATCCACCTTATTTTAAAAAAAATATATTTTATAACAGAGGTTGTGAACTGGCAAAACAATCATACACATGGGTAGAATTCCCATACAATACCCCTTCACCAACACACCACACCACACTGGAACATTTGTTACAGATTATGAGACAATATCATCGGACTACTACCACCAAACATGTTCCATAACATACATTTGGCACACTTTCTCGATACACCTCCATTTTCAGCACAGTACATCTTTGGTGCAAGAATATTATAGTATTGTTGTTAACCACAGTCTATAGGTCACAACAATTGTAGTTTTCTGATGCTTCTCCACATTCCCGTCACTCTGCAGTAATGATGTACATCTCCTCTAGCTCACAGAAGGACACTCTTGCATTTGTAACCTCAACCACAATTCTCATCCATCTCTGGGTTCACTGTTATTCAATTCCTAAATTATTATTTAGCTTTCTTTCAATTGACCTTTACTTCCTCAGACTACTCTTTTCAGCCACAATCCCATTTATAAACCAGTTGCTACTCACTATAATGTTTTACCATCAACTCTATCCATTTCCACACATTTACAGTCAAGTTAATTAAAGCTTCTACATATATTAAGCATCAGTAGTTCTTCTCAACCCTCCTCTTATCTCATAATAACCTATACTCTAAGTTTTAACTCCATGCATTTATTCTTCATATTTAGTTCATATTAATGAGACCATGTAATATTTTTCCTTTTGTGTCTGGCTTACTTCATTTAATATAGTGTCTTCAAGATTCAACCATTTTATCACATGTGTCCCAATTTCATTTCTTCTTGCTGCAGCATCGTATTCCATCATATGCATATACCACATATGCATTCATTGTTTGATGGACACTTGTTTATGCATTCATTGGTTGATGGACACCTGGATCGTTTCCATTTTTTGGCAATTGTGAATAATTCTGCTATGAAATCGGTGTGCAGCTGTCTGTTCATGTCATAGTTTTTAGGTCTTCTGGATATATTCCCAGTAGAAGAATTGCTGGATCATACAGCAGTTCTATATTTAGCTTCTTGAGGATCAGCCAAACTTTTTTTTTTTTTAAAGATTTATTTATTTTATTTTATTTATCCCCCCCTTGCTGCTTGTGCTGCTGTGTCCACTCGCTGTGTGTCTTCTCTGTGTCTGCTTATCTCCCCCTTGCTGTGAGGTCTTGCCGCATCAGCCCACGGCGCCGCGCGAGCCGGCCTGCCCTCACAAGGAGGTGCCAGGAAGTGAACCCGGGGCCTCTCATATGGTAAACGGGTGCTCTATCCATTGCGCCACACCCGCTTCCTGCCGTGAGGTTGCTGCATCAGCCCACCGCACCGCTCAGGCCGCCGTGCCCTCACAAGGAGGCCTCGGGAGGCGAACCCAGGCCTCCCATATGGTAAACAGGGGCTCTATCTACTGAGCCACACCCGCTTCCCAGCCAAACTGTCTTCCACAGAGGCTGCACCATTTTACACTCCCACCAACAGTGAAGGAGTGTTCCTATTTCTCCACATCCTCTCCAGCACTCGTTGTCTGTTTGTTTAAATAATGGCCATTCTATGCAGTGTTAGATGTTGTTGTAATTTGTATTTCCCTAATTGCTAGTGATATGGAACATTTTTTTCATGTGCTCTTTGGACATTTGTATTTCCTCTTTGAAGAAATGTCTATTTAAATCTTTTGCCCATTTTTTAATCGGATTGTTTGCTCTTTTATTGTTGAGTTGTATGATTTCTTTATATAGAATGGAAATCAAACGCTTATCAGATATGTGGTTTCCAAAAATTTTTTTTCATTGAGTGGGCTGCCTTTTCACCTTCTTGATGAAGTCCTTTGAATCACAGAAGTGTTTAAGCTTGAGGAGGTCCCATTTATCCCTGTTTTCTTTTGTTGTTTATGCTTTTGGTGTAAGGTTTAAGAACCCACCACCTACCACCAGATCTTGAAGATGTTTCCCTACATTTTCTTCTAGGAGCTTAATTTACTGCTTTTATATTTAGGGCTTTGTTCCATTTTGAGTTAATTTTTGTATAAGGTGTGAGATAGGGGTCTTCTTTCCGTCTTTTGGCTATGGATATCCAGTACTTCCAGCACCATTTGCTGAATAAACTGTTCTTTCCCAGCTGGGTGGGTTTGACAGGCTTGTCAAAAATCACTTGGGAAGAAGTCAAGATGGCATCAGTTTAAGTGGGTGCTTACCATCTCTCTCTCACAAAGGTGGCTGATTTGGGACAGGGTCCTGCCCAAGTAAGCTGTTCTGGGAGCCCACAGAGTAGGAGCCTTTGGGGCATAGATCTGGAGGGAGCTGGACAGGGAGATAGATTGCTAAAGATAAAACCATGAGTTTTTAGCCCCATGCCTGTAATTCATGGATGGCTAAGCACCACCCTCAGGGCAAAGGGCCAGTGTGAGCCCCAACTCCTGCTGGCCACCTAGCAAGAGGGAGCATTCCCTGAGAGTGGGGGGGTTTGGCAAGGGGCAGAGAGGGGATTTCTTTCTGTGGGTTTCATTGCCTGGAACCCTTTGAGCTTTGGGGAACACACCAGCCAGCTTTAGGTGGCACCAGGCAGAAGGGAGAGGTGAACCTGCTAAGGAAGACTGATTTACCTAACTTCCCTGGTATACAGAGGCTTGGCCTGTGAGAGGGTGGAGTCAGCTAATTTAATACTTCCACACTGAGGACTACCAGAATTTCATCTCCCCTACTGGAGTCAGGCAATAGGAAGCACTTAGTAAGTTTTCAAGAGGCTATTTAGGGTTCCCTGGGAGGAGGGGGTGGCCTAGAAGGGGTTTGAGAATCATTTCTGTGCAGTGAACACAGTCATCAGGGTCCCATTTGAATTTCAAAAGGGCACTCAACTTGACCAGGAGAGGGGAAAAGGGATCTGCTCATACAGCCTCCTGAATCCTGCTACCCTAGGAGAATCAAACCTGCCTGGGGGAAAGTGACTGAATAGCTTTTTTAAGAACTTACTGACCCAATTAGAAAGGTGGCTCTGCAGAGGAGTTTCATCCTTGAATATATGAGGTTGCTAGTTCAATTCATGGCTCCTCTAAGAGTAGCAACCCACCAGGATATTTAATATCCAGCTGATACTCTAGGACAGGGAAAACATAGACATCATTTTTGTACTGCTTCTTTTGGGTCCTTATCCCCCCACCCCAATTTTAACTTAGTTTGCTTGCTAAAACCTGCCGCAAAACCTGCAGGGTAATTGATTGATGAACACAGGCAGCCTGAAAAGCTTCACAAGGGCCCAAGAAGAAATTTTGTTTTGCCTCAGCTTTGTTTGACTGGTTGCTTGTGTCTTTGTTTCTTGTTTTTCTTTCCTCTTCCGCCCCCCCCCCTTTTTAAATTAGTTGCTGTTAGCTTGTTTCTTCTTTGCTCTGCTTCTTCTTCCTTGATTCCCCATTTTCAGTGTATACTGATTTTGCCTAACAATGCTCTCTTTTCCTTCCCTCATCTTTCTATCTTCTGCTTTCAGTTGTGGTTCTTACATTCTACCTTTCTTTATTTAGTCCTCAACTTTTCTGGTTTTGATTTCTATCTTGTCTATTCTGTTTTCCTTTTTTTAATTAACTTTTTTCTTTTTGTCCTTTCTTTTCTCTTTCTCTCTCTCATCATAATTCTGACCTACTAAATCATTCTATATATTTTTATCTATTCAGTTTCCCATTTCATTGTAGGTACTCCATTTTATTTTCCTATTACTCTACACTGCTTACATGAGTTATATATTCATTTTACTAAGTCTTATATGGTCCCTCTTCTAACTTTTATTATTTCTATTACTTTTATCCTTTTACTTTTCTTACCTCTTTCACTTTCTGTGGCCCTAATCTTTTTCCTTCAAGGGAACATTGAAAACAGCAAGGAAATAGAACAAGAAGAACAAAGTGTCAAAGAGAAAACTTAACACACACACAAAATCAGGAACTAAATAAAACTCTAGAGCAGAGAGAGAAATGATTCAACTGAATAAACCCATCAAGATAAGATGACAAGAGGGCAACAAAAAATTACAAGCCGTACTAAGAAACAGAAAGACATAGACCAGTCCAATGAAGAAACTGAAAAACCAGGAGGAGATGTAGAACATTGAACAACTAATCAAATCTATCCAAACAAATATCATGGACCAACTTAATGAAGTGAAGGAAGACATTAAGGATATTAAGAAGACACTGGGAGAACATACTGAAGAAATTGTAAACATACATAAAAAGATAATGGATATGATGGTGATGAATGTCACAATCCAAGAAATCAAAAAGACACTGGAATCACATAACAGCAGCTTTGAACAGGCAGAAGAAAGAATTAGTGATGTGGATGACAGTACATCTGAAATCAAACAGATAGTAGAATAGATAGATAGAAAGATAGAAAAAAATACAGCAGTCACTTAGGGATATAAATGACAACACGAAAATACAAAGGTATGCATTATAGGGATCCCAGAGGGAGAAGAGAAGGGAAAGGGAACAGAAGGAGTGTTGAAGGAAATAATAGCTGAAAACTTCCCAATCCAATTGAAGGAGATGGATGTACATCTCCAGGAAGCACAGTGCACCCCAAACAGTATAAATCCCAACAGGTCTACTCCAAGACATATACTTGTCAAAATGTTCAATGCTCAAGTCAAAAAGAAAATTCTCAAGGCAGCAAGAGAAAAGAGATCCGTCACATACAAGGGAAGCTCAAAAAGATTAAGTGCTGATTTCTTATCTATAAACATGGAGACAAGTAGACAGCAGTATGACATAGTCAAGGTACTAAAAGAAAAAAACTTCCAGCCAAGAATTGTATATCTAGCACAGTTGGCATTCAAAAATGATGGAGAGTTCAAAATATTCACAGATAAACAGAAATTAAGAGAGTATGCCAGCAAGAAACCCACCCTACAAGAAATACTAAAGGAAGTTCTACAGGTTGAAAGAAAAAACAGGAGAGATAGAGTTGGAGGAGAGTGTAAGAACACATAAAAAGACAAAAAGAGAAATAAAAACAACCTAAGACATACATGAACCCAAAGAAAATATGGCTGATGTAAAAAATTCCTTGACAATAATAACACTGCCTGTTAATGGATTAAACTCACCAGTCAAGAGACACAGATTGGAAGAATGGATAAAGAAATATGATGCATCTATATGTTGTCTACAAGAAGCCAACCTTGAACCCAGGGATTCAAGGAGGCTGAAAGTGAATGGCTGGAAAACAATTTTACAAGCAAAAATAACCAAAAAAGGGCAGGAGTTGGTATATTAATATCAGACAAAATAGACTTTAAATGCAAAACTTTTGTAAGAGACAAAGACAGACACTATATATTAGTAAAAGGGTTAGTCTTTCAAGAAGAAAGAACAATCATAAACATTTATGCACCTAATCAGGGTGCATAAAAATACATGAAATAAACAATGGAAAGACTAAATAGAGAAATAGATACCTCTACAATTATACTGTGGGACTTTAATACACCATTATCATCATTAGACAGAACATCTCGACAGAGAATCAATAAAGGAACAAAAACTCTGAATAATATATTAGAGGATATGGGCCTAATAGACATATACAGAATGCTACACCCAAATATAATAGCATATACATTCGTCTCAAGTGCACATGGATCATACTCCAAGTTAGACCACGTGGTAGACCACAGAACAACTCTCAATGAATTCAGGAAGATTGAGATTATACAAAGTAATTTCTCTGAACACAATGATATGAAATTAGAAATCAGTAAGTGCCAGAGAACCAGATTAGGCACAAAGATATGGAAGTTAAATAACACACTCTTAGACAAACAGTGGGTAAAGGGGGAAATCTCAAAAGAAGTCTGTTACTACCTTGAAACAAATGAAAACAACAACATAACATATCAAAACCTATGGGATGCAGCAAAAGTTGTATTGAGAGGGAAATTCATAGCCATAAATGCACATATCAAAAAAGAAAAAAGAGCTAAAATTGAAGACCTAACTGCACAGCAGGAGGAATTGGAAAAGCAACAGCAAACTAGCCACAAAGGAAGTAGAAAGAAGGAAATAACAAATATTAGAGCAGAGCTAAATGAAATAGAAAATAAGAAAGCACTAGAAAAAATAAAACCAAAAGCTGGTTCTTCGAGAAGATCAATAAAATTAACAAACCCTTAGCCAGACTAACAAAGAAGAAAAGAGACCAGATGCAAATACACAAAATAAGAAATGATGAAGGGGATATCACCACTGACCCCACAGAAATAAAGAGTATTATACAAGGATACTTTCAAAAGTTATATGCTAACAAGAATGATAATTTAGAGGAAATGGAAAAATTCATAGAAACTCACAGGCAGCCTACACTGATGAAAGAAGAAGTTGATGAACTCAACAGTCCAATTACAATCAAAGAGATAGTCTCAGTCATCAAAAACCTCCAAACTAAGAAGAGCCCAGGACCAGATGGCTTCACAGGTGAATTCTATCAAACATTCTAGAAAGAATTAAGACCAATCCCGCCTAAGATCTTTCAAAAAAATAGAAGTATAAGGAATGTTGCCTAATTCATTCTCTGATGCCAACATTACCCTAATACCAAAGCCAAACAAAGATGCTACAAGAAAGGAAAATTACAGACCAATCTCTCTAATGAACCTAGATGCTAAAATCCTCAACAAAATACTTGCTAATCACATTCAAGAACATGTCAAATGAATTATACACCATGACCAAGTGGGTTTCATCAAGGTAATGCAAGAATGGTTCACCATAAGAAAATCAATCAATATAAAACACCACATAAACAGATTGAAAGAAAAAAAATCACATGATCATCTCTATAGATGCAGAAAAAGCATTCGACAAAATACAGCACCCTTTCCTGATAAAAACAATGCAAAAGAAAGGAATAGGAGGAAACTTTCTGAAAATGATAAAGAGTATATATGAAAAACCCACAACTAACATCATCTTCAATGATGAAATCCTAAAATCTTTTCTTCTAAGATTGGGAACAAGACAAGAATGCCCATTATCACTGCTTTTATTGTGTTAGAAGTACTTCCTTGAGCACTGATGCAAGAAAAATGTATAAAAGGCATCCAAATTGGAAAGGAAGAAATAAAAATTTCACTATTTGCAGATGATATGATCCTATACATAGAAAGCCCTGAGAGATCTACAACAAAACTTCTAGAACTTATAAATGAGGTCAGCAAAGTCACAGGGTATAAGATCAATGCTCAAAAATTAGTAGCATTTCTGTACACCAACAATGAGCAATCTGAGGAGGAAATCAAGAAAAATGCCATTTACAATAGTAACTAAAAGAATCAAATACCTGGGAATAAATTTAACTAAAGTTGTAAAGGACTTATATACAGAAAACTACACAACACTGTTAAAGGAAATCAAAGAAGACTTAAATAAATGGAAGAATATTCCCTGTTCATGGATAGGAAGACTAAACATCATTAAAATGTCTATTCTACCCAAACTAATCTACAGATTTAATTCAATCCCAGTAAAAATCAACACAGCATTTTTTTAGTGAATTGGAAAAACTAACTACTAAATTTATTTGGAAGGGTAAGAGGCCCAAAATTGCCAAAGACATATTGGAAAAGAAAAATGAAACTGGAGGTATCACAACACCTGACTTTAAAACATGCTACAAAGCTACAGTGGTCAAAACTGCATGATATTGGCACAACGATAGACATACTGACCCATGGAAACAAACTGAAAGTTCTGATATACATCCTCACATATACAGTCATCTGATATTCTACAAGGCCACCAAGCCCACTCAACAGGGAGAGAATGGCCTCTTCAACACATAGTGCTTGGAGAACTGGATATCCATATCCAAAAGAATGAGAGAGGAATATCATCTCACACCGTTTAGAAAAATCAACTCAAGATGGATCAAAGATCTAAATATAAGAAGCAAGACTATAAAGACCTTGCAATATAATGTAGGGAAGAATCTACAGGACCTTGTAATAGGAAATGGTTTCATGAACTTCACACCCAAAGCATGAGCAGCAAAAGAAAATTAGATAAATGGGATCTCCTCAAAGTTAAAAACTTTTGCACCTCAAAGGACGGTATCAAGAAAGTAAAAAGGCAGCCTACTCAATGGGAGAAAATGTTTGGTAGCCATATATTTGATAGGAACCTAATATCCTGCATATATAAAGAAATCCTACACCTCGAACATAAACAGACAACGCATTTAAAAAATGGGCAAGTGACCTGAAAAGACACTTCTCCAAGGAAGGAATACAAATGGCTAAAAAGCACATGAGAACATGCTCAGCATCGCTGGATATTAGGGAAATGTAAATCAAAACTACAATGAGATACCATCTTACACCCATTAGAATGGTGGCTATTAAAAAACAGCAGACTATAAATGTTGGAGAGGATGTGGA
>JAQZBX010061321.1:0-17128 GCA_029593785.1 Cabassous unicinctus
ACCTGGGTTCAATCCCCGGGACCTCCCGGTAAAATAAAAAAATATATATATATAGAAGGCACATGGGCCGCCAGGCCCCGGGAGCCATGCAGCAAGATGATGACATAACAGGAGAGAGACGCAGAGGAGAGACAAGACGAGATGCTCCAAAAACCAGGAACCGAGGTGGCGCAGGTGGCAGAACACCTCTCTCCTACATCAGAGGTCTCCAGGATCGAAGAATGGATGAGGAGGATGAGAAGAGATGGCAGGAAACAGACACAGAGAATTGCCCAGCGAATGGACACAAAACAGCAAATGGGGAAGGGGGGTTTAAAATGGATAAAGTAAATAAATAAATCTTTAAAAAAATAATAAAATAAATAAAGAACTTTCTTTCCGGAAAAAAAAAAAAAAAAGATTATGCCTGTTCTCCAGAGAATCACAGTCTAAGCAAAATAAAAGAGAGAAGCATATAAACAACCATTTTTTTTAAAAGATAAGGGGGCAAAAGCATAGTAAGTGGCACTGTGGGGTCAGCAAGACAAGTAGAGATGGCATTTCAATTTGTTTCATATCTGCCCAGCATCCCTTCTTCATTTTGGGCCATGCCTCCTATATTCTTTAGTTATAATGTTGAGTTCCTGTGGCCCATTAAGAATAGTTCTGCTCTCCCTTTGCTCCTTTCCAGAGATGAGCAAACAACCTGCACCCAATCAGGTTACCCCATAGTTAGAATGACAGAGATGGGAGCACATGACTCATGCCAGGCCAAACTGAGTCCTCCTTGGGGTTTTTACTAGAGCTATGGAAGAGAATGCCCTCCTGTTCTAGGATCCTAAATAAAATTTTTCATAAACATGAAACTGCAGTTTCCTTCTTATCATAAAGATAGTATCAAATCAAAGAAGGGGGGGGCGCAAGTGCAAGGTTTGCATGGAGACAGGCAAATAGAAAGACAGAGACCAGCTGACACTGCCTGAACATGTAATCTGGCCATATGGAGCCCTTGTACCACTCATTTATGTGGGCTAACTCACTCTTTCTGTGTGAGCTTCTGAGTTGACTGGGTTTTTGTTACCTGTAACTGAAAGAAGTCAGTCTAACACAAAAACTGAAAGGACTAACTTCACTATAGGATGATTTTTAAAGCACTTCTTTTCATTTGTGAACACTGAGAACAGAAAATCTAAAGCCTTCTCTCTGAACCTATGAAACGCTTCCTTGTTAGTTCATTTCATTAATAACTGCTTTCTCCCTTTGCAGGCACTTTTTGGATCAACCAAAGAAAGGAAAATCTAGAATACTAATGGAGATGGGAAGACAGAAGAATAGGTAGCATATTTAAATCATTTCAAATCTCTATTTTTAAAATGTTTTATTGTTTTAAAATGATTTCTTCTAGCTAGTTTCAAAATAGTAAGATCTGAAAAACTCCCAACTAAGGCAACTTGTTGAATTATAGTGAAAAGCATATGTTTTATCCTAAAACAGAAAAGGCTGTGGAAAGTTTTTGTTTCAGTTTGCCAAAGGGTGCCAATGCACAGTACCAGAAATGGGATGGCATTCATAAAGGGGATTTATGTGGGGTAAAAGTTTATAGTTCCAAGGCCCTGAAAAGTCCAAACCAAGGCACCATCAGAGATGCTGTCTCACCAAAGTCAGCTACTGTTGATCCCAGCATGTTGCCACGTGGTGAAGCAAGATGGCTGCCAATCACTGACAAGGTTTCAGCCTTCTCCTCTGGGGTCACTGTCTCCTCTTGAGCTGCTCTGTGGGCCCTGCCTCTTGGGGCTTCATGCTTAAGTGATCCTTTTGTCCCGTCTTACATGGTAGGATCAAACGTGGTGGCTTCCTTTTCCTGTGTCTGTCTGTGTGTTTCCATTTATATCAGCAAGGGGGTGGAGACGCAACTGGAGTCACACCTCACTGACTAGTCCAATCAAAAGCCCTAAATAGGTCTTATCAAGTAATCTAATCAAAGGCCCCTCAACTGAATTTAATGCAATCAAAGTATATCACACTCAGAGGAACAGATTAGTTTAGAAACATAATCTTTCTCTTTTGAGGATTCATAAAATAATCCTGAACTGCCACAGTTTTCATAACAGAAATATTCTGAATTTGCTTAATATTGCTCTTCTTTGAAAAGTAAGATCTCAACTTACAGATTATGATGGATAGTTTATTCATACTTCAATGAGTCCTCTTTTCTGAGTATATTACAATGATGAGCAGAAAAAAAGTATATAAGAGAAACCAAAAAGGAAAAATTGGGTTCAAATAGCAGCTAAAAGTCTCTATGGTAAGTGGAATTTATCCCAGGAATGCAAGTGGTTTGTCATAAGAAAATCAACCAATATAATAAACTATAATAATAGAACAAAGGAAAAAAAAAAACATGATTGTCTCAATTGACACAGAAAAAATCATTTGGCCAAATCCAATATCCTTTTATTAGGAAAAAACACCCAGAAAACTAGGAATATAAGGGTCCTACCTCCACATGATAAAAAGCATACATGAAAAAAACCCACAGCTAACACCATACTCACAGGTGAAAGACTGCAGTCTATTTGGCAGAAATGGAAAAGCCAATCATCAAATTCATAGGGAATTGCAAGGGACTCTGAATAACTAAAACAATATTGAAAAAGAAAAAGTAAAAAAAAGGTGGAGAACTCACAATTCCCAATGCCAAAACTTTTTAAAACGCTAACGTAATCAAAACAGTATGGTATTAGCCTAAGGAAGACATTTAGACCAATGGAATAGAATCAGAGTCTTGAAGTAAACCCATACAACTGATTTTTAGACAAGATTGTCAAGTCCATTCAATGAGAAAAGAGTAGTCTCTTCAACAAATGGTGCTGGGACAGCTGCCTATACACATGCAAAAGAATGAAACTGGATCCCTATCTCACACCATATACAAAAATTAATCCAAAATGAATCAAAGACCTAAATATAAGAGCTAAAACTACAAAATTCTTCAAAGATGTTAAGGATTGAATCATGCCCCCCCAAAAGAAATGGTGAAGTCCTAACCCCCTGGTCCAGTGGATGTGAACTAATTTGTAAATGGGATCTTCAAACATCCTTTTAAAATGAGACCAAAATGCATCAGGGTTAGCCTTAATCAAATATGATTGGGGTCCTTCTAAACTGATGAAATCTGGACAAAGGAGAGGAGTGAGAAGGAGACAGATTGCCATGTGAAGGAGGTAGAGACTGAGTTACGGATTGCCAGTAAGCCACCAGCAGAATGCTAGACTTCAAAGAAAGCATGTCCTGCAATACTTTGATTTTGTACTTTTAGCCTCTAAAACTGTAAGCCAATAAATTCCTGTTGTTTAAACCAATCAGTTTGTGGTATTTGCCCCAACAAACCAGGACAGAAAATGACACAGGGGTAAATCTCCACGGCCTTGGATTTGACAAAAGATTGTTAGATATGACAAAAAACATGAGCAAGAAAAGTACAAAGTAAAATAAGATAAACTGGACTTCATCAAAATTAAAAACTTCTGTACATCAAAAGACATTCAAGAAAATAGACAACCTCCAGAATAGGAGAAAATAGTTGCAAATCAAATATCTCGTAAGAGATTAATATCCAGAATACATAAACAAATTTTACAACTGAATGACAAAAAGGCAAACAACCCAATTAAAAAATGTACAAGGACTTGAATAGCTATTTCTCCAAAGAAGATATACAAATGGTCAAAAATCACATAAAAGACACTCAACATAATTAGTCAATTAGGAAAATGCAAATCAAAACCACTTCCAAGGATTGCTATAACTAAAAAAAAAAAAAAAAAAAAAAAAAAAAAAAAAAAAGGCATTGAACTGACAATAAAGACATTTGTAGTAAAGCAAAACCTAAGAGAATTCTATGCCAGCAGACCTGCTCTAAAAGAAATGCCAAAGAAAGTTCTTAAGGCTAAAGGGAAAGGATAGCAGGGGAAAACATGGAATCTCAGGAGGCTTAGGCTATTTAAAATAAATTGTTGAAAACAAAAATTATAACTTGAATTGATGGTTTTTTTCCCCAAAGACAGAAAGAGCTTTATCAATTGTACAAGCAATGGAGCACAGTGTCCTCATGGTCCAAAACTGCCTCCCTGATCTTCAGATATTCTAATATTTTATAACATCTGGGTGCTAATGAATAAATGGGGTAGAGATGAATAGAGGTTCCTTCATTAATAAACATTAAGGGGCTGAACAGGATGGAAGAGGGTGGGGTAGCAAACCAGGGACAGTCACAAGGAATTAGGATAGGGGTATACAGAACAAAGGACAGTTACAAGGTCTTTCATATGGATATTAAACAGAGGCGGGTGGAGTGGTTACCCTGATGGGGTTTTTAATGTATGTATATGTAATACATATGACAAACAAAACATAAAGGAAGGAGAATAAAGGAAGCTATTTTGCAAGGCTTCTCCATTTCACTTTTCATAGTAAAATACGGACTATAAGAAGACTTCTGAAAGAAAGGTTAGGTATATGTACAGTAATCCCAAAAACAACCACTACAAATAAAAAGAGATACAGCCAAAAAATCTATAGAAAAATTAAAATAAAGTATTTAAAAACTCAAATTATCAAAAGAAGGGAGGAAATGAGGCACAATTAAGTAATAAATGGAAAAACAAAAAATAATAAAATGGTGGACATAATCCAAACATATCAATAATTAAAAGTAAATGACAGAGACACAAACAGACATCTGCACACCGATGTTCACAGCGGCATTATTCATGATAGCTAAAACTTGGAAACAACCCAGGTATCCGTCAACTGATGAATGGATAAACAAATTGTGGTGCATACACATGATGGAATATTATGCAGCTGTAAGAAAAAATGAAGTCGTGAAGCATATGACAACAGGGATGAACGTGGAAGACATTATGTTGAGTGAAGCAATACAGACACAAAAGACAAATGCTGTATGACTGCTCTATTATGAATTAAATATATTGTGTAAACTCATGGAGTTAGTAATTAGAATACAGGTCACCAAAAAATAGAAGGTAGGTAGAGAAGGAAAGCTAAGGGTTAATCTGTGCAGAACTAGTAAAAAGGTTGTTTGTAAATCTTTGGAAATGAATAGAAATGGTGAAAGCATTTCATGGTGTTTGTAACTAGCAGAGCTATTATATGAGTGTGACAGTGGTTGAAAGGGAAAGTTTAAAGTCAAGTATATTACTAGAAGGAAAGCTAAAAACTGTAACATGGGTCTGTATAGTAAAACTTCATGTAAAACACAAATATGGGTGGTAAGACTGGTTTTACAAAATATAAATACAAATATACTAGAGAGAAGGAAAAAGAATAGCAGCTCTGTACAGCAGGAGAAGCACAGAGAGATTGAGAAGTGATGAGTTTTGTTTGTTGTTTATTATTATTATTATTGGAATAATGAAAGTGCTCTAAGAATAAGTGAAGTGATGAATGCACAAATATGTGATTACACTGAATGCTTCTGATTTTACACTTTGGATGGATTTATGCTTTATTAATATGTATCAATAAAATTTTTTTTTAAGTAAATGGTTTAAAACAGGGGTTGGCAAACTTTTCCTGTAAAGGGTCAGACAGTAAATATTTTAGGCTTTGTGGGCCAATAGACAAACTCAAGGATATTATGTAGGTATTTAAATAACAAGAGTGAAAAGAGATTTCCAAAAACGTTATTGATGATATTCAAATTATAATAATGATAATTGAGTACAATTTTTTAAAAGACAAGTCTACTAATGAGAAGAATGGAATTCTTTTTGGAGTGATAGTATTTCACTTAATTGGAGTTCAAAGACAGTATTTCCTATCATCAAAATTGATTGAAAATATTCATCTCCTAATGTTTATAAGTAATGAGTTTTTATGTATCTCATTTGTGAAAGTGTATTTTCACAGATACGTACTACCAAATACTGATATCAATCCATAAGGATATGATTTTAATTGAGCATATTTATCACTTAGAAGGCATTTATAAAATTCTATTATTCTATTCATGATATTTGCCTTTTTAGCATGTCATTACATTGCAGATTAACCACGTGCAATTGATGGAAGCTCCTTAGCTGAATAGTTAAATAAGGGCATCTCCCTTGCATTGACATCAGAATTATTTTAAATACTCATTTGAGCGCAGAAAATATAACAAATGTAAATTTGTGTGGGACTGGAAATCCCATTTCTTGTTTTAAGTTTTGACAGCACAGGAAACATAGGTAGCAGCCTGACATTACTTGTGAATCAAAGTTTGAAAATCAAATAACATTACCACACTATAAGTTTCACCTATAAAGGTGGCTTTACCTTTTAAGTTTAGGTTGAATTCATTAAGAAACACAATCAACTCTGCAAAAAAGCTAATTTCCAAAGACATTCAATGTTAGGTAACAATAGTTGAAGGCAGTTCTTCTCATTTGTAAAAATTTCAATCTCAGCCCTGAGCTCAAATTACTGCAACGAAAGTTTACCACTGTTAATCCACTGAATTGCTCTCTAGTATGGCAAGTCAAGATATTCAGATTCTACTTCTGATAAAATTCATGGATGTGACAATGGTGAAGTACACAAGACCAAGAGTAAAGTTAACTGTTGGCACTGGTTCAATAACACAAGATAGATACAAATATATTCTGCAAAGTACCTATGCTGATATATCCAAATAATAATATAAACCTTAGACTTATAAACTTTACCTTTATAAATCTTAGACTTTATAAAACTTAGACTGCCTGTTACTTAAAAAATGGAAAACAACAAGTGTTGGTGAGGATATGAAAAAATAGGAACCCTAAAATATTGATGGGAATGTAAAATGGTGAAGCCACAGTGGAAAACAGTTCGGCAGTTCCTCAAAAAGCTAACACAGAATCACATATGACTCAGTAATTCTACTTCTAGGTATATACCGAAAAGAACTGAAAACAGGGACTTAAATATTTGTACACCAATGTTCATAGTAGCATTGACCACAATAACCAAAAGGTAGAAGCAACCCAAGTAATCATCAACATATGAATGGATAAACAAAATGTGGTATTCATCCAAACAATGAAATATTTTTCAGCCATAAAAAAGAATGGTGATCCTTTTGTGGTTCATAAGCATGATGACTGTGTATTCATGCATTTGTGTGTGAGATGTGCCTCCCTCAAACCTTGTTATGATGTCGGCACATTACCCCTCTGACATGGAAAAAAAAGAAAAAAAGGAATGGTGTTCTGATACATACAACAAGGTGGATGAACCATGAAGACATCATGTTGAGTGAAAGGACAAATATTATATGATCTCACTGATATGAAATAATTAGAATAAGCAAACTCACTGAGTCAGAATCTAGAACATAGATTACCAGGGAATAGGGAGTTAATGCTTAAAATGTACAGAGTTTCTATTTGGGATGATGGAGGAGTTTTGATAATGGGTGATGGTAATGGTAGTGCAGCACTAACAGCATGGAATTATATATTTGAATGTGGGAAATTTCAGAGTGTATATATGTTACTAGAAAGAAAAAAATTTTTTTAATCCATGGAACTGTATAACACAGTGAACCCTAAGTTCAACTTAGGGTTCAACTCTAAAAATGTGCTTTCATCAATTGTAACAAATGAACCACAATAATGCAAAGTATTAACAACAGAGTGGTATATGGGACTTATAATTTATGCATGATTTTTCTGTATACCCACAACTTCTCAAATAAATAAATAAATGTTTAAAAAGAAAGATGCCATTTGACACAAAAGGACAAATACTGTATGATTTCTCATATGAAATACTTAGAATAAGCAAATTCATAGAGACGGAAAGTATAGAGTACAGGTTCTCAGAAGTTGGGGCAAGGTAGAGGAGGAGAGAAAGGGAGTTATTGTTTATTTAATGGGCAAAGACTCTGTTTGAGGAGATAAAAAAGTTTTGGTAGTAGATGGTGGCAATAATAGCAAAATTTTGTGAATATAATTAGTATCACTGAATTGTACACATAGAAGTGGTTAAAATGGAAAATTTTGTGTTCTGTGTATTTTATCATAATAAAAAATAAAAACGTTATACTTTCTTAAGCTTTGTAAATTTGCCCAATGAAACTTTTTTCCATTCTACACATATTTTATCAGTTGTAATACATCTCAGCAGATTCCACTTCAGGTTGTACTGAATTAATGTTTCCCAACTTCTTTGAAAAAAGTCTTGCCAAGGGGTTCTTAACCTTTTTTGTTCCACAGACCCCTTTGCCAGTCACGTGAAAACCATGGACCCCTTCTCAGAATGCTGCAGCAGACAGTTTTATGACACTCAACATTGTCATGTCTTTATTAAATTAAATTTTAGGATTATTCAAAATTACAGTTTATAACTTTCCCCTAATTTCAATACCTAATAATCTAATATGGATCAACATCTGTTCAAACGGTCATTTTCGGCAAACATTTAGAAATTCAAGTTTTCCCACAGCATCATAAACCGTCTCTGCCATCCTTACCAAGCTTTTTGCAGGCAGTTATCCACTACAGTCAGACCCGCTACATCAAAATAAAAATCATACGAAGTCCACACTATACTCTGTATTATTTAATAAATATATCTCACCTACAACAACACGTCCCCACAAGAATAATGTTTTTAAATGCATAAAGAAAATTACAAAGGAAATCAGTTACATATATTGAAAAACAGTTACTAAAATACAAAGCATATGATATAATACTATACATATGTGCTTCTTTCTTAACACATTAAATAATACATCAAAAATATTGGTGGGAAATGGATGCAATTCAAGTGACTGAGCTCCCGCCCACCACATGGGAAGTCCTGGGTTCGGTTCCCAGTGCCTCCTAAAGAAGACGAGCAAGATAGCAAGCTGACATGATGGGCTGGCACAGCGAGCTGATGCAACAAGATGCAGCAAGAGACACAAGGAGGAAAACATAATGAAAGACACAACAAAGGGAGCAGAGGTGGCTCAAGCGATTAGGTGCCTCCCTTCCACATGTGAGGTCCCAGGTTCGGTTCCCGGTGCCTCCTAAAAGGAAGACGAGCACACAATGAACAGACAGCGAGTGCTAACAATGAGGGGGTAGGGAGAAATAAATAAAATAAATTCTTAAAAATATATATTATTAATGAGATATTTCACACTTTAAAAAAAATACATATATAGGAAAGTCAAAGTTTAAATTTTATTTTTTAAAGACATGTCAATGTGCAGATTGTTGTTTATCTTGAATAAGAACATTAAACTGTGGTGTAGGATTTGACAAGGCAACACGCATACCATGTTGGACATCTAATGGAGTTGAGTTTTTTCAATTCAAGCTCACAGCCTCCCTGAAATCTTTTCACAGATCCCTTGGGGGTCGGTGGACCCCTGGTTAAGAACCTCTGGCCTAGCCTATAGCTGTCACACACGAAAGATTCACAGAAGTTAATTCTTCAGACATATCAAACTTGGCACTGACTCCAGAAATTAAAAAAAATAAAAAAATAAAAAAACTGACTGTATCAAAAACATCTGTCAACTCATTAAGGGCCAAGGAACACCACTCAAAATTATCCTGTTGTTTTTAAGCCTTTTACTTTGAAATAATTATAGATTGACAGCAACTTGGAAAACTAGTAGAGAGGTCTCCCAATTATAGCATTATTCACGACAGCCAAAAGGTGGAAGCAACACAAGATTCCATCAAAAGATGAATGGATAAACAAATTGCAATAGATACATACAATGAAATATTATTCAGCCCTAAAAAGGAGTGAAGTTCTGATACATGCTACAACATGGATCAACCCTGAAGACATCACGTTGAGTTTGAAATAAACCAGATATAAAAGGACAAATAGTTTATGATCTCACTTATATAAAATAACTAGAATATGCTAGTGGAGCATTCTGGTCTTAAAAATATACTCATTTTGTGCTTTGTCCCAACTCTCATTTTTGGGCTGGGAGTTTAAAATGGGGATGAGTTGCAAACAATCTGCCTTCCCCAAGGAAGCATCTCTTCTGCTCATAAATGTCAAAATAGACTTGATGCTTCTCCATTTTTAAAAAGGTAATCTAATTAGGCAAAAAATATGTGAGAAGTAGCATGACATAATGGAAAGCAGTCAAGATTTAGACTCAGAAAGACCTGGATTTAAATATTGGCTCAAACTCTTACTGGTTTGGGTGTCCTTAAGCAAACTGCTTAATTTCTAAGTCTTAGTTCCTCCACCTGTAAAATGGGGGTTATGATATCTACCTACAAACAGAGCAAACCAGCAATTTTGGCACCAGGAACAAGTTATACAGAACCAGCTCTCCAATCAACTCTAATTCATAATGTAGCCCACAGATGGGTGTTACTAACAATGCTCACCATCTGGTAGCTTCCTGTTTTAAATAATTATTCTTGCTTACTAGGTGCCAAGCTTTTAGAATCATTATATTAAATGTTTGCACCATTTAAATTTCAGTGCCCTTAGACAAAGCCCAGTGTGACCAGCCATAGTTCAGTTTATAGAGTAGTTCTGAGGATTAAAAATAATGTGAAAAAATACCTTGTACAATGACAGGTATGTAATAGATGATAAATTGTTGTTGTTTTCATTTAAACATTTCATTAATACCTTTATGTCATCCATTTGCTACTGTAGATTATCACAACTATTCCAATAAGACCACAGTAAGAATACAGATTAATCATATCAGCTACTTCCAGCAATATATAAACAAGCTGGAAAATGGGAAGATGACATATACTACAACATTCTCTTCAAAGAATCAAGCTAAGTCCGACTACCTTGACTTTTGAATTTTCTCTCTTAACTCCATAAAGTCTTAAAGTCTTCGAAGAGTAGAGGGAAACTTAATTTCAGAAGCCATTTCTAAACTGAAGTTATTGAATAAGTAAAGTGTCAGGTTCAAAAGAGAATTCAAAGTTACCACTAACAGGGTATGTTTTTCTCTGCTTGGATGGTTAAGTAGAACTGCTACTATTAAGTTTTCCATCTAGTCCAGCTATGCAAATGTCATTTAAGGATGAAAAACATCAAACCATCTTTATCAGATCTACTAACAACCCAGATAAACTCCTTTAGGCTACAAGCTAATAAATTTGCCAACCCATAAGAATCCCTGTAAGAAGCACTGCTTCTTAGCTCTGAAAGAAAAGATTATTTTCTCTGGATTATCAGGTATCCAGAAGTAATTATTTTATTATAAAACATACCAATCCAAACCAAGGTTACAGGTAACAATTGTTATAACAAGAATTAAATAAAAATGGCTCACAAGTACTACTAGTTACAGTAATGCTTTGCCACACTGAAACAAATTTTCCCCAAGGATGTGTCACTTCTGCTTATAAATGTCAAATCAAGCTCACATGCTAGAGCCCCTATTTCCCCCAAATTAAAGGATAATGTCCATCTGTCCGTTAGCTGGTGATCGGTATGCTTTCAAATAGAATTCATGGACCAGAAGCACTGCCCTAACCTTACATTTGACAGTCTAATGTATAACCACGAGGATCAAAACATAAGTTATTTTACACATTAGTTAAAAAATAAGCTTCTATGATTGTGGTTCCCATAAAAATTGACCACATTATTAAGAAAAAAAAAACAAAGTACTTAAAGACAATTATTCAATTAATAACTGAGTATTTATGGCACATTAACAACAAAAACCAATCTAAGGCAGGAATGGAGAGTGTGGTTTCAGAAAGACAGATATTTATTCGATAGGAGAAATATGTTTAAATGGCAGCATTCTTTAAAAACAGAGGCTTAGTAGATTTGGTATCAAACTCTAATGGAGAAATAATTCACCACCATAATCAGCAAAGTAATTAATCAAATGATACATTCTTTGTTATTCCCTGATATGCATTCAGACTTCTCATTGTGAAGCAAAGATTTTTATTTTTCTGGTGCCATCAAGTGGTAATATTACAAAGTGTTCTGAGGTTAAATAGAAATAACTTTTAGACAGAAATTTATCACACCACTGCATTTTATCTTATGTCAATTAAACACCAGTGGTGTTTTAGCACATAATTATTTGTAAAGAAAAGGAGAAAATATCAGAGCAGATTGTTTGTAACTCATCCCCATTTTAAACTTCCAACCCAAAAATGAGTTAAGAAAAAGCACAAAAATAAGCTTGTCTTTAAATCAGAATGCTCCACCAGCAAACAACAATGAACTATGAAAAAAAAAATTAGAATCAAAATGATGTATCAGTCAAACCATGATGACAAGTCACTTCAGAATTAGTTTATCATTTAGAAACCTTAAAAGTGATAGCTGAAATTACATAATTGTAGCAAGAAGACAAATAAAATTAATGGGAAATTAAGAATATCGATTATTTGAAACTGCAGTATAACAGATTCCAAATGGTTATATCACCGATTTTAGTAAGACAATAATAACTACCAAAAAAATAAACAAGAGGATCCCCAGGCCCACCAAAATAGGCAGCATATGTGAAACTGAATTTCCAGTTAAACATGGCAAACTGAACACATTTATTTAGCTATGCTCCCCTCTGAAACACCATTAACATAGCAGTAAAAGAATTTTTTTAAGGCAAAACCCTACAAAGACAAAGAGATTGAGAGCAAAGATAGCAACAACAAATTTTAGAAGCCGTAAAGCAGATGGATGAGTGGTTAATGACTTGAGAAAGTCAAGAAAGCTGCCTGATTTACATGGCACTATAAAACTCTCCAAGAGTTTAGGAAGTGGTGGCACTAGGTAGCTGTAAAAGTGGGGGTACAGGAGAATTGGTAGAAATCCTAAGTAAGAAGCAGGTAGGAATCCGCCTCACCCACACACTCTTCCACTCCATCCAGCCAGGTATGTACCACCCCATTTAAGACTCTAGGAAGAGTGAAACAGAAGGCTTCTGGGCTCTAAGACACCAGGCATAATGAGGGTGGGAAGTACTGCAGTAAAAAAAAGTGTAGGAGTACTGTACTAAAAAAAGTGTTAGTAATACAAGAAATTGTACGATCTGAATGGTAATGACAGGTTAAAGACCACAGAACAACAATGAGAATGATGATTTTCTGGAAAGAAAAACCACTGGAAGAAGGTCACATCAGCCTTTGATTATTTTATCTATACAGTCAACTGCTTTTACAAGAAAAAGAAAAATGACTAAAACAAAAGCTAATGCTAATTTTTAAAAAGAGGTAAGTTCTACTTATAAACACTTAGCTACATTCAGCTCTACATGTCCCCATATCTCCATTAATTAGCTAAGAATTACTGCAACTAATGAAGTACAGAATAGTAGCCAAATCCAAGGACCCTTTACACTCAGTTTAAAAGCCCATTTCATTTTTGTCTCTTCAGGCCATCAAGGGTAAACGTGCTAGAAAATAGTTCTGAAAGAGCTGAAGGCTGGTAATGGTGAACACTGGAGCCAAGTCAGAAGAAACAGACTACATTCATGCAAGATACTTGGAGACTTGTTGATTAAAAAATAATAATAAATATTGTTTTTATAGATTAACTGATCAAAGTAAAGAGTTAAAAAAAAAACTCTGATACTGTCTTACACCTCATGTAACTAAAAGTAGGTATCCATATAGGTCATTTAAGCATCAGTAATTTCTTTCACTTTTTCAATCTTGTTTCTATATAGGATTATATAGAAGATACAATTATATGGACTTTTTTTTCCAGATACCAACATAAGAACATGCCAAAACATATTAATATAGATAAAGTTGTACCTTGAACACCTTCTAGGAGTAAATCAACTCCCTTCCTATAGAAATCAGAAGCAGCTTCATAATCTTCTTCTTCTTCTTTTTTTAAAGCCAGTTTTATTAATTCTCCTGCTTTCTCCAAATAATCTCTCTTGCCAAACTTGGGTTTTAAACTGCCAGGAAAGAGGGTACGACTTTCCCGTTGTTCTTCTGTTTTATTCTGGTCATTGTCAGAAGCAGCAGCCCCTAGTGCTGACAAATCCGAAGAAAGATTGAGACCAAAAGTTCTAAGAGGAGAGTTTTGATTGGAAGCCATTCCATCATCTAACTCAGCAAGAGAATCCACATCAACAGTAAGAGATATCAGATCACTGTCACTGGAGAAGCCTAGAAATATAATCACAATAGTAAACAGATATTAAATTGAGAATTAGTCAAAATAATACAAATCAGGTTGACTAATCATTTTTTTTAATACTAACCAACTTAGCGAGGAAAGCTATAATTTTCTGGTGGAAGTCAATGTCTAGCAACTTGTCTCAACTTAGTTCATTCATTTTGTACTCTCTATAGCCCTGGAATATAATCTCCTTGCCTTATATCAAACTAAAACTGAAGACACGTCTTTATATAGCCTTATAGTCAAAAAGAATCTTAACCATAAGATCTCATAAATGTTTATAGAAAGTTGTTGTTATATACTACAGCTGCTGTAAACAACAGCATTATGATAAAGGAAAGCAAGATACAACCTTTGGAGTGAGACCAAAAAAAAAAAAAAAAAGTCTTGAATCCAGCTCTTAAAATCTTTACTGTGTTACCAACAGCAAGTTTACTTCATAATACTCTTATCTCACACGGTGCTTTAAACAAAGAATAGAGTTAATGCATATAAAGCATACCAGATGTCATTAAATTGTAACTATTGTGATATAACAATTACAGAATAATTGTACAACTATTACCCAGTGCATCCTCACAGGTGTACTTTTAAGGAAGCATCCATATCTGGAAGATGTATACTATTTAGTTTTTTTAAAAAGGCTGAATTTTCATTTCTTCAGTCTCTTCCGCAAGCTTTTGGAGAAAACTTTGATCTGTACTTGTACCTTAATTTTCTGACAGAAAATGAATAATAGGTGCAACTGAAATATTAAGCAGTGAAAATTACTTCATATAAAACTGACTTCATGGTAAATGAACATGATCTACAATAATAGTTATCAAAATTTTTATCTCAGGAACCTCCTTTATACTCTGAAACAGAAATATTTTAAAAATTAATTCATTTTGAAATAAAAACGTAAAGCCTATTACATGTAAACATAATTCTATGAAAAATAATTATATTTTCCAAAACAGAAATATTTAGTGCAAAGTGCCATTGCTTTATGTTTTTGTAAATCCTGTAATATAATTGCAAATATAAATTGTAAAATTTATAATTTGTAGCTTAAGAAAAGATGGAGAGAATCTCATCTCACCTTCTGTACTCAAACTGTTGCCATGCATTGTATTGGTTGAAGGACAAGAAAATGTCAAATAGATAAATAATTGAAAAGGTGATGAGTATTTTAGTAACCTTTTCAGATAATTGTGGATATTTTTCTTTGATACTACACCAAAACTCAACAAGCAGCAGTTTTTTAAAGCTTAGTTGCAATATGAAATACAAAATCCTATCAATGAAATTTTTGTACTCTGCCATGTTAAAATCATTGATCTTTCTTGCACTTTGAGTGGATCTTTATCCATGCATAAATTTATTTCACAGTGGTCGTTTTGAAAACATTGGTTCCCTAAGATATGTAGACCTTGTAAATACTGACACATTTCATTATACAATATGACCACCAATCTCATAAGAAAATTCTTTCAGTAACGGGAAACTGACAAGCCAAAAGTAGCAGATAAAAGTTTACCAAAATCCTAATTGTAGGTTGAAAGCTTAAATTTTACCAACAGGAACAAATATTACAGCTGTTTTAATTGAAAGGTCAGCTGACCTCATTCACTTTTTAGAAAATATTTGCCAAGCACCCAAATCTGAATAATGATAGTTTGTCAATCAGCTCATCTGTCAATCATTCTTTTTGTGTGTATATGGTAACATATACACAACATAACATTAACCATTTTAACGACCTTCAGCATACAATTCACATCAATCAGTCTCTCTAGCCAAAATATTGCTCCGTGAAAAAAGCAGCTAGGTTCAGCTCATGGCTCAAACAACTATACATGCACTTGTCCTTAAGACAACCCTGGGAGTTCAGAAATGCTTTATATATCCTTCAAATTTCATCACACAGAAAATGAAAAAGACGTATACTAGAGATTCTGTTTGGAGTGACGGAAAAGTTTTGGAAATGGACAGTGGTGATGGTAGCACAACATTGTAAATGTAATTAACACTAGTGAATTATACATTTGAATATGGTTAAAAAGGGAAATTTTAAGGTCTATATATGTTACTACAATAAAAATTTTAAAAACAAACAAACCATAAGTACAAAATAAACAGAGAACACTAGTGTAAACTATGGACTAAGTTAATAGCATAATTATAATAATACTGTTTCAACAACTGTCACAAATGTATCACACTAATATCAAGTGTTAATGATAAGGAAAACTGTGAAGGGGGTATATGGGAACTATACTCTTTGAATGATTTTTTTTGTAAATGTACAACCTCTTTAATTTAAAAAAAAGATATACTGAGAGGCTAAGATTTAATAAAAGAAATAATTTTTACTGCTTCATCAAGGACATTCTTAAGTGAAGTTAGCATTGGTTTTATTGAAAGTATGTGCAATAATTACTGGTACAGTTTGGTATCATTGTCATGATTCATGCTGAGGCACATTGCTTTGTACCATCAGTGTGGAAAGGTCAACAAAGTGAGAGAGTCAAATAATGTTCCAGTATTATTTTCAAAATAGTTTCCACCTTGGATCTACAAAGGAGTCAGGGGTGCCCAAGGGGAAGACCACACTTTGAGAGCCACTGATTTATATCATTAAATAAAATGATGATAGGGGTATGCAGAAATAGGTTTGGGGACAAAACTGAGATCATAACATTAAATACTGACTGCCAAGTTTCTCAGGAAAGAAAATACATTAAGAAGAAAATGATTTCTTGGGCTGATGCAGCAACCTCACGGCAGGAAGCGGGTGTGGTGCAATGGATAGAGCACCCGTTTACCATATGAGAGGCCCGGGGTTCGCTTCCAGGCGCCTCCTTGTGAGGGCAGGCCGGCTCACGCGGCGCCGTGGGCTGATGCGACAAGACCTCACAGCAAGGGGGAGATAAGCAGACACAGAGAAGACACACAGCGAATGGACACAGCAGCACAAGCAGCAAGGGGGGGGGATAAATAAAATAAAATAAATAAATCT
>JAQZBX010061322.1:0-17126 GCA_029593785.1 Cabassous unicinctus
TGTGTCTATTTGTTGTATGCTCTCTGTGTCTGCTCGTCGTCTTTTTTTTTTTAGGAGACACTGGAAACTGAACCTGGGGCCTCCCATGTGGGAGAGAGGTGCTCAATTGCTTGAGCTACCTCTGCTCCCTGCTTTGTTGTGTCTCTCATTGTATTTCCTCATTGTGTCTCCTCGTTGTGTCATCTTGTTGTGTCAGCTTGCTGCGCCAGTCCGTCACGTCAGCTCGCTGTCTTGCTCGTCTTCTTTAGAAGGCACTGGAAACTGAACCCGGGACCTCCCATGTGGTAGGCGGGTGCCCAACTGCTTGAGCCGCATCTGCTTCCCTATCATGTATTTTTTTTTAGTATTTATATTTTACCATCCTTTTTTTTTTTCAAGGTTTATTTTTATTTATTTATTTCTCCCCACCCCCTTCTTGTTTTTCACTTGATGTGTCTGTTCGTTTTCCTTGTTTCTTTTAGGAGGCACTGGGAGCTGAACCCAGGACCTCTGATGTGGAAGGGAGGTGCCTAATTTCTTGAGCCGCCTCCACTTCCTGCTCTGCTGTGTCCCTCATTTTGTTTTTCCTCTCCACATCTCTTGTTGCATCATCTTGTTGTATCAGCTCGCCGCGCCTGCCCATCGTGTCAGCTTGCTGTCTTCTTTTTTTTAGAAGGCACCAGGAACCTCTGCTCCCTGCTTTGTTGTATCTCTCATTATGTTTTTTCTTCTTGTGTCTCTTGTGTCAGCTTACTGCGCCTGCCCATTGTGCCAGCTTGCTGTGTCCTTTAGGAGGCACCGGGATCTGAACCAGCGACCTCCCATGTGGTAGGTGGGAGCCCAGGCCTCTGAGCCACATCTGCTTCCTCCTACCATGTATTTTTAATGGCTGCATAGTTATCCATTGTGTGTTTATGTCATGTCATATGCAGTATTGATGTTTAACTTACCTATAGATTTTCAGTATTATAAATAATCCTGGGATAAAAATTTTTTTGTGCAATTATCTTCTTAGGGTAAATCCTAGAAGTGGGATTTGCTGAGTGAAATGGCATTCATGTTTTAATTTGGGTAGATATTACCAAAATGCCCTCTAAAATGTCCTAATTTTCATTCCCTCTCATAGTTCATGAGAATGCCCATTTCTCTGAACCCTGCCAGCATTAAGTTTTTAAAATCCTTTTGATTTTTTCACAACTGATTGGAGAAAATAACTTATTTTCATTTGTGTTCTGAATGGTTTTGCTTGTTTTAGAAATCAGTTTCCACCTTCAAATGACAATTTGCTGTTCTTAAGGTGATTTAAAAAAATGATAGTGTCCTACCCTGATGATTTTGAAAGGCAAATATCAGAAAAAGTATGTGCCTTAAAAAAGTCATTCTTTTCTTTATAATCACACTTATGCATGATATTCTCATATATGAGAATATGTGTTATATATGTGTGTGTGTGTGTATATATATATAAAACACAAGTGTATTTGTTAACTCTGTAACAAAATTGCATAGTTTTTGGAAGTCAGACAGAAATAATTATTGAATTCCTGCCATGTGTAAGGTATTTTGTTAGCAGAAGGGATGTGGTATTATGGCTCTTGTCCTTGTGGAACTTATAGTCTAAGACCTCAAGTATCTGTAGTAGGAAGTAGAAAGTTGCATGAACAATAGCATGTTTCCTAGGGAAGTCCTGTGGGAGTTCCCTATCAAAACTAGTATTGAATCAATATTTGTTGTTTGAATCATTATATAAATTGTTCAGTGTGTGAAGTCATAGTATACTAATAAAGATGATGTCTGCTGGTACTGGGGTGTTTGGGGGCCTCTTTCATAAGTGTACTTTTGTTGCTTTGCCCTTTGACTTATTGGTGCCAGAATACCCATTAAATTTGTGGCTTCTCATTGAAACCTGAGGTATTCGTGTCTGATTTTGCAGGGAAGAGCTATTCAATATTGAGTTGAAAGCACCTGTCCCTCTGCTGGCAACTGGTTGCCTTACTTTCATGTAGAGAGGGCAGTTTATCGTGATGGCTAGGATATTTACCAGTCTGGCAATCTGTGATGCTATAATTCTGTTATAAAACAAATGATTCTGTTTTTAAGTGGTTCTGTGGTTGTACATCTCTTTGTGGTTATATAAAAAGTTACTTTATTTTTACAGGTGAAATTTAAATACTCCCTTTTAATTTTTTAATTTTCAGATTAATTTGCTTAAAATGGTAGATTAACATTAAAGTTGCTGAGGCTAAATATCTGAAATTTGACACTTAAAAGAATCCAGTTAGGTCATAAACTCTTTGATTCAGGGATGTCTTGCTCACCTTTGCATTTCCCATTAGTCTAAGCATAAAGTACTCACTATATTTAAAGGGAAAAAATGAAGATTAGTATAATTCACTGGATTAGAGATACTCCTCAGTTAAACTTCTTAATCTCAGTATCTTTATTTTAAGACCTACTGGGTGATGTCAATAGAATGATTACTAGACAGTTTTTTTTTTTAATCCTCAATTAGATGTAACGATTTGTTTGTTAGATTTCCCTCCACGTTCCATTTGTAGAAGAAACAAATAACAAGGAAATCTGGTATTATTAGGTCTTTCTAAAAATAAATATCTTCTAGGAGTGTTCCTAGGAACATATTCAATCCAGCTTTCATGTTTCTTATATTTCATAATGGTTTTGGAATAATAGACCCAGAAGCCCTGCAGAGTGCTCTATCACACAAAGGAAGCACTGACATTTTACCTGTTGTGAACTTAAAGGATAATATATTGATGCATTTTAGGATTACTTTAAATAAGAATTGGAAGCTATTCTTTTTATCATCATCATCATCATCACCATTAATAGCAGTTAACTTTTTTTAAACTATGTGCATGGTACTTTTTTGAGCACTTTACCTTCATTAGCGCATGTGTGTCCTCTCATTCCTGGAACCCCCGTTTTATAAATGAGAAAGAAAACAGAGGCTCAAAGAGATTGAGTATTTTCTCCAAGATCATATAGCTAGCAAATGACAGGGTCAGAATTTGAACCTAGATCTGCTTCTAGGACCTGGATTCTTAAACAACTATTTTATAATATTTTCCTTTGTCAAGTATTCCCATTTGAATGAGGAGGTACCATCCTGTTTCCATAATAAATATCATTTTATATGTGTGTGTGTATATATATATATATTTATTTATTTATTTTATTTTTCATTATACTTTTAACAGAATTCAATAAGCAGTTCTTACAATTAGGTTTCTAAAACAAGCAATCTTGTAGCAGGCAAGTTTGAATAATAATATATTAAAAGCATAATAAAGCATAAATAAATCAGAAGAAAGGAAAATAAAGTTTACTGAGCAAAATTACTTCGGTGGTATGTTTTTGTAAAATTCCTAGCAACTCAAAGTATTGTCTATACTCTTTTTTTTTTTTTTAAGGTTTATTTTATTTATTTATACCCTCCCCCCATTGTTTGAGGTCACTGCTTTCTGTGTCCATGTGCTGTGTGCTCTCTCTGTCTGCTCATCTTCTCTTTAAGAGGCACTGGGAACCGAACCTGGGACCTCCCATGTGGAAGAGAGGCGCTCAATCACCTGAGCCACCTCAGCTCCCTGGTTTGTGTGTCTCTCATTGTCTTTCCTCTTTGAATCTCTTTTGTTGCGTCATCTTGTTGCATCAGCTTGCCATGCCTACCCGCCGTATCAGCTCATCTTCTCCAGAAGGCACTGGGAACCAAACCCAGGACCTCCCATGTGGTAGGCGGAAGCCCAGTTGCTTGAGCCACATCTGCTTCCCATGTGACAGGAGGGAGAACTATAAACTGATGAAATACAGTTTCATGCTTCTAGCACATCACTTGAGGAAAATACAGCTTGTTCCCTGTGACCTAATGGAGTAATGAGAAGACTGCATGGGAAGAATTTATTGTTTTAACAGTAGTTAAGTGCTTTGAGTGACCTGACTGAGGAGTTACTCTTATTTGTTTTGCAAGAGAACCAGCCTTTCTCTTTGATAGTTTGGAGAGCTCATTGACTAGAGCCATAGTCCATAGTGCTTATAAGGATTTCTCAGTAGGGATAAATGTTGATTTTTCAAGGTATCATTTTACCACATGGAATTTGTTTTAAAAATGGCTTAGTCATTTTCTGCCTTATTCTTAAATATTGCTGTATACATCATGTTTCTAGGTAGGTGAGCCCGCGAAACAATATGAAGAGGAGAAAATAACCTATTAAGAAAATTGGCCCACAGAAAGGATGGCCTTCTTGGACAATCCAACTATCATTCTAGCTCATATTCGACAGTCACATGTGACCAGTGATGACACGGGAATGTGTGAGATGGTTCTCATTGATCATGATGTTGACCTAGAGAAGATTCATCCTCCTTCAATGCCTGGAGACAGTGGGTCAGAAATTCAGGGAAGCAATGGTGAGACTCAGGGCTATATATATGCCCAGTCAGTTGATATTACCTCAAGTTGGGACTTTGGTATTAGAAGACGCTCAAACACAGGTAAACATTGCCTTTTAGTCATGTTTTCTGCGCTTTAAATTAGTTAACCTTCTTTATAGAATTATGCATAAGGTTAGGCTGGATTTAATGTGGGAAGTTTGTGTGTATTAATAGGAACATAAATGACATGATCATGTGTCAGACTGAGAGTGAATCGGAGCAAAATCCCTCTCTCTGCTGCTGTGAATAGAGAGTGGTCTCTGGAATGATGTTACTCAAAGGAAGTGACTGAAAATGAATAGGTAAAAAAGTTGACTGGGAGAGACATGTTGGGTATTCTTTTTCTAAAAAATCATCATGTAAAAAGGGAAACAAACTTGTTTTGAGTGTCTTCAGAGATCAACATTAGATCCAGGTAGACTACCTGGAGGCAGATACCTGTTTGACATAATCCACCTTTAATACAGAAAGCTGACCAGCAGGGAGTTCTCACCCCTGGAGGAATTAAGGGGTTGGGAGAGGGTAACTTGAAAATTTGTTAGGACTGGTTTTAGTAGGAATTCCTCCTTTGAGTGTGAGATTAGAAAAGGTGCCCCTGGTTTTGATACTTTACTTTTATTTTCTCAAGTTGATCACCACCCTTTTCTTGGTTCTTTGTGGTTTGAAAGTGCTCAACTTTGGTATAAATATATTTAGTTGTTAGCTTTTAAAAGCTTATTGTTGCCCATTTTCCAGCTTGCAATTTTTGGAGGCCTTTCAATAAGAATATGATGAACCAGGGCCTTTACTTAGTTAAATTATTTAGAATACATATTATAGTTGTTCTAATATGGCAGGGTATTCTTAGAGATACTCTTTTTACATTAACAAAATGTCACCTCTCTGACCAACCGCAGTAACCTTCTAATTCCAGGGAAAGGTATTGACAAGAGATATAGTAGGACATTGAAATATTTAAATGTTTATTTTCATGATCTAGATGTAACAATGCTCATAAAAGGGTATTGTAGATAGAGCTAGATACAATTTACAGTGAAGTACACATTAAGGCTTTGGTTCAGAATTTAGCATTCTGTGACAGCCACAAAGAAGAATTTGCTTTCATGATGAAAATAATGAATATCATTTCCCAGTATCTAAAGGAACTTTCATCAAAATGGGATTTGACTGAAGGTTTGGATATAATTTAGAGCCATTGATTCTTAGTCCTCTAGTTGAAACTGACTTCCTTGCAAGTTATTGAGATCATATCTTATATGACAGGTTGAATGGATTTCAGTAGGAGAATGCTGCTAAATTGAGAGCTTTGTGATTATATTACTTTGGTTATATCCTTCATATTTATTAATTGCAATTGAATGTTACTTTTCTTCAATGGGATTTGGTTAGATATAGTGACATTGTCAGAATGCTTTTGCCAGCATAGTTTAAATTTCTGGCAAGATTAGTTTCAATGTTTCCCTACCACAATGCCAAGACAGTAGTGATTGATTTCCTTTCTTGAATGTGATTGGAAGAGAAAATTTAGTTTTTTTTCTCCTTTTATTAGCATTGTGCCAGGATCAGAAGTTGAAGATTAACAAGAGAAAACTAATTTTAAGAGAGGACATGGATTATAATGTAGAAATTGTTAATGTATGCCAGACAGTATTTATTTAAAAGATTAGTTCACTGATATTTGAAGTTGATCAGCGAGTGGCAGTATAATCACAAATGCATAATTTTAGTTGACTCTTTTGTTCTTGGAATTTCTTTAGATAGTACCTAGATGTGTAATTAATTGAGATTGTGGAGTTCCTAGTGACCTAGGAATTTACTTTTTAATCTTTTCATTTATATCTTAAAATTTTATAAAAGAAAAATTGTTCTTTTAAAGATTTGACTAATGTTACAAAGATACAAATCATTTATTTTACTACCTATAAACTGTTTCAGCCCACTGAAGAAAAGCTACACTAATTTATATAGCTTTGACATTTTATAATTTTCATGATTTTTAGATAAAGGATTTTATATTTAAAACTTTAATAGTCTAGTCTGAGTTCATTTATCTTTAATTTTTGAAATGGGGAGAGTAATTCATAACAGTAATTTTATTCCTGTAATGTAATATTCACTTCAGTTCATTTGTGCATTAAAATTCCTTTAAGACCGTTATTAATGATTTATATAATGAAATGTCATATTAATCACAGAAGTTTTCACATTTTATTATTCTCTTCCATGTTAATACTATCTTTATGATCTCTATTAATGTTTTATATCCTCTAATTTCAATTATAAATCAAGACTATTTTCATGTTTTTGTTGGTATTTGCTTTTCAGGGGTGCCACCTTTAAAATTTTATGACTTTTTCCCTACATATGCAATATAAAGCATCTTTATTCATATAAAGGTAGTTAATTATGTCTTTGTTTATAGTAAACTTTCATTGACAAACTTACAGTTATAATATTTCTTTTCAAGCTCAAAGATTGGAACGACTCCGAAAAGAGCGACAAAACCAGATCAAATGCAAAAATATTCAGTGGAAAGAAAGAAATTCTAAGCAATCAGGTAAATAAAAATAATTTTAATTGTTTATTTGACATTTATATGTTTAGTTTATATTATTATATAAGGGCTTTTGTTTTTAATTCCTCCCTTAAAATTTTCTGGGCAGGTGTCTCTTGTGTTTGAGTTTTGGGTTCTTTCACTTGGGTACCTTAACCTCTGAAGCTGTGTGTTCATTAGGTCTTGTCTTTTTGGCTACACTTAGCTCTGCGTCACAGGGATTGTTGTGTGCAGGACACATCTTGTACAAACTGTTGTGCCAGTACCTTGTTCTTAAAGCCAAGGAGTACTTTATTATCTAGGTTATAGATTCCTCCTGGTAGTTCCAACCTTGACTTTTCCTTGTCTCATTAGTGGCCCTAATAATAGTCTTTTCTTTGGGTGTGTGTGTGGGGGTGAGTTGGGGGTTCTAATTCTTTTCTTTAGATTAAAAAACATTATTTTGCTGGCATTGGCATCTGCAGTATGTATTCATCTGCAGTATGTTTAAAGGCTGAACATATTAAGTATTTTCAAAGCTTCAATCTCAGTAAAAAGAAAAGACTTTTAAAAAGCTATATCAAAATAAGAACAAAAAAAAAAAGAAAAAAAAAGCTATATCAAGGGGAGCGGATGTTACTTGGGCAGTTGGGTGCCCGCCTCCCACATGGGAGGTCCCAGGTTCGGTTCCTTGTGCCTCCTAGAGAAGATGGGCAAGTGGCGAGCAGAGAATGAGCAGACATCGAGCAAGAACAACGAGCAAGGACAGCAAGCAGACAACGAGCAAAAAAAAAAAAAAATCATAAAACAATGAGCAAGACAGCGAGCAAACAATGAGTAGACAGCGAGCAACAACAAAATGAGCAGGGAGTGGATGTAGCTCAAGCAGTTGGGCGCCTGCCTCCCGCATGGGAGATTCCAAGTTTGGTTCCCAGTGTCTCCTAAGAAAGAAACAGACAATGAACAAAAACAATGAGCAAGAACAGAGAGCAGGCAACGAGCAAGAACAGCAAGCAAAACATACAAGGGAGCCTTCTCAGGGGTGGAGGGGTGGGGGTAGCTGTACCAAAAGTAAAATGCTGTTAAAACATTTTATAATGATTTATATCATGTTTGTTTTTTAGGCTTCTCTTTTTTTTTCTCTCTCCTTTAAAAGAAATCTCTGAAGTCTGTCTTCCATATCCTCCTACCACTTACCACCACCACCTTGGAATAAATATTTGTTGACTAACTCCATTGCTACATAATAATGATAAAGTTAATAATATGATTAACATATTAACCACAGCACTTATTTAGTGCTGTACAAGACACTTTAAATGCACTTACCTCTAATAGAACAATTTTGCAAGGTGTAGATATTGTTGCTTTCAGTTACAGATGAGGAGGCAGAGAGGCTTGATTAACTTCCTAAGTTACATAGCTAAGAAGTAGTTGTGCCATGTTTTGTCTCCAGCTCTGTCTGTATCTAGAGGCCAGGTGCTTTCTGCTAAACCACACTATATAAAATTGTTATTGCTTTCCCCTATTTTAATTGTAGACTCAGTTATCCTCAATAGGTAGGATTTTCTTAATGGCTGCTTCTAAATGATGACTGTCTAGAACCAGAAATCCCATTTATTTTTTTCTATTCCTTATATTGTACTTTTGTAACTTCTTGAATGTCTCTTTAGTTTTGTCTTTGTTATTTTAAAAATCCCACTAGGTTGGTCTCTTCTGTTGATCCAGTTAATACTTTTCTCTATTGTATTTTGCGCAAACTCAAAAAGCTTTGTGTCACATTTCACTTTAAAATATATATATATATCTTAATGAGGTTCCTATTAATCTCCTCTTAATCAGTGAATATAGAACTAGTTTATCTAATCTCCTCTATCTTGCCCATTATTCTTGGTGATGCCTTCTTCAATTCCATATCTTTAAAAAATTATAATTAGTTAATTAAGTGAATAATATAACTGCATTAATCTCTTTACAAAATGACAAATAAGTTCTTCAACTTAAAACTTGATTCCTCTAATAGAGAATAGGGTATTTATTTGTTCTTCCCCCACTCACTCTTTAAAGTCTAATTTGCTTTAACTTCTCTTCAGTGTTTCATAAAACATGCTGAAGAAATAATCCCCATTTTGCTTTCATTTGTGACCATGCTATGCATTGTATATGTAATAGTCTCTCTCCTTCAGTTTCCTTCCCTTTCCTTTCTGTTCCTGATTTCAGGAATTGATCCTGTGATCTTATTTCTGGAGAAGCACCCTAATGTGCCTGTTCATGCTTTGAAATGTAGACCCTGATTATGGCTAGAGCAGTAGCCTGCCTGATGGCCACTCCTGATGGTTAGAACCTCATCAGTGCAAGAAGGAATGTCTTTGAATTCTCTTTTAGGCTGGGCTAAGCCACAGCTTAGCACTCTGGGTATCCTGAAGCATGCTAGAAAAGTGGAGTCAGGAATCCATTAAGTATCTTCCTGGTATACTGAACGGCCATTCTATTTTCACACATCTCTTAAACCCTTACTCTCTTTTGGCAAGGAATGCCATGGCCAAATCCTTTTGGATAGGTAATCATTTATCCATTATCCATTTTGGAAATGTTTTGCTAAAATCCTTTCAGCTGTTTTTCTTATCTTTTATTTCATTCCCCAGTAGAAGAATCATCATTATAAGTATGATGACCTCTCATAGAAGGTTCTTCCTCCGTAATTGTTCCATCCAAATCCAGTCCATCTTTTCAGACACAGAATAAATACAGCTTCCTATTAAAGGAGTAGGAAGGGATCTTAGAAGATCTGGTCTGTATCCCGAAGTTCATTATGAACTTACTGATCCTTATGCCATGAGACCACATGATAAATGAAATACCTTGGTGTAAGATCCTTTCAGTAGTTCTGTAACTAAAACTGAATGGATAAATGTGAATATGGTTTATTAGAAATCTACTTTTTTCAGGAATAATATATCAAGGTCTCAGTATTTTTTATTTCATTGTTATAAAATGGTGTTGGTATTTTATTCTTTATATAATTAGTTGTTACCTTAATCCACTCATTCATTTAACAGGTATTTCTTCCATAACTCCTGGTGTACATAATTATTCTATGCAAGGTACTTGGGGAAATACATGATTCCTCTCCTCAAGAAATTTGCAGTCTAATTAGAAGACCGGGTTTTCTATACAGGAAATTAAATAATAACTCAAAACAATAATGTCGTTTATGATCAGTTTCCTTCCCTTTCGTTTCTGTCTCTCACAGATTTCAGTGATTGACTTCATGAATATTATTGAAATTTTATTTTTGTAACTTCTATTATTGGTTTCTTAAAATAACAGTTTCCAAACATAGTGGCTGTGTAAAAATAAAACATGCATCCAAAGATGCATGTTATAATGACATTTAGTATTCATTTCTAGGCCCTACCTGTGGAATTCCTGTTCAGTAGCTATGGGGTGGGGCACACAAATCTATAATTTTTAAAAGCTTTCCAGGTGATTCTGATGAGTAGCCAGTTCTAGAGACCACTGGTTTATAATATGCCAGCTACAAAGCTTGTTTCATCTTCATTCAAGTCCAGCAAATTAGCTGTTAATACCCCTATATTACATGTGAGAAAACTGGGGCTCAGAGATTAAGTAACCTCCCTAAGTTATTTACAAGTAGGAAGTGGCAAAGCCAGAATTCTTCTCTTGACCAGTATGACCCCAAAGCCTGTAGTCTTTCCGCTGTGCACTGCTCCCTCTCATACCAACAGCCAACCTCTGGAGCTTTGGGCATTGAAGAGTCTTTGGTATTCCCTTTTGTCTCTGTCATCAATGGCCAGGGTTCAGGGACGTTGCCAAAGCCTCAATATTAAAAAAAAAAATTTTTTTGATGTAGAAAATCTGGGAAAAAAACACAACTACCAATAATTTTATATCCAGAGGTAAATGGTGTTAACATTTGAATGTATTTATTCTAAAATTTATGTGTATGTGTGGGTATATATAATTTAAACAATATTCTGATCATATTTCATATGATTTTTTGTATACAGAAATAGTATATAAATATGAAGTTTTGCAGTTGTCTCCATACAGAACCTGTACTTTTACATTTCTTATTAAGACTCTTTCTAGGTGTTTTATATTTTGTGTTACCATTGTAAATAGCATCTTATTCTCCATAACTTTTTTATTGCTCTTTTGTAGAGAACTCTATTGTTTTTGTATATTTGGTTTGTATTTAGCTACTCTCTGAACCTTAATTAGTAGTTCTAATATGCATTCTTTTTTTTTGTCTTTTTAAAAATGAATTTTTTAAAAATAATTTTGGTAACATATATACAACATAAAATTTCCCCTTTTAACCAATTTGGTGGTATTAATTACACTTACAATGTTGTGCTACCATCACGAACCATCCAATACCAAAGCTTTTCCATCACCTGAAACAGAAGCACTAAGCTTTTTAAAAAATTTATTTTTATTATTTTTTTAATATGTATATATATATATATATTTTTTAATGAAACTTAGATTACATAAATGTTACATAAAAAATATAGGGGATCCCCATATGTCCCGCTCCCTAGCCCTCCCACATTTTCCCCCATTGACAGCATCCTTCATTAGTGTGGTACATTTGCCACAATTGATGAATACATCTTGAAGCATTGCCGCTAAGCGTGGATTATAGTTTACATTGTAGTTTACACTCTTCCACACATTCTGTACGTTGTTATAAGATATACGATGGCCTGTATCTGTCATTGCAGTGTCATTCAGGACAATTCCCAATTCCCAAAAATGCCCCCAAATTACACCTATTTTTCCCTCTGCCTCCCCTTGCACCTCCAGTGGCCACTGTCTCCACATCAATGATAAGAGTTCTTCCATTGCTAGGATCACAATAAGTCTATAGTCGAATAACAGTAAGTCTACTCTAGTCCATCATTCATTCCCCAATCCTGAGGTTCTGGGATGATGATGCTCCCTCTGCTTCTAATTGAGCACTAAGCTTTTTAAAAAAAAATTTTTTTAAAGATTTATTTATTCATTCACACTCACATCCCCTTGTTGTTTTTGCTCACTGTGTCCATTCGCTGTGTGCTTATCTTCTCTTTAGGAGGCACCGGGAACCCAACCTGGGACCTCCCATGTGGGAGAGAGGCTCTCAATCGCTTGAGCCACCTCCACTCCCTCTTTGTTTTCTCTTGTATTTCCTCTTTATGTCTCCATGTTGCGTCATCTTGTGTCAGCTCACCGTGCCAGCTCGCTGTCTTGCTTGTCTTCTCCAGGAGGTACTGGGAACCGAACCTGGGACCTACCACATGATTGGTGGGAGCCCAATCACTTGAGCCACATCTGCTTCCCTGAGCACTAAGCTTTTGATTTTTCTTTCATTTAATTTTAATTTTTAAACACAGGCTGACCTTTAAGTAGGTTGACTTGGTTTCTACCACATCCCACTTTGCTGGGGGGCGTACCTAGTAACAGTCCATGAGTCTAAATTTCCTTTAATTGCCTGAATTGCCTGGTATAATCTCTAAAATAGGAAAGAGATTTTTGTCCCCTTGTGGGTAAAATTTGCTTCTGAAGCTCTGTAGCATTTTTTTTTCTCTTTCCTTTCTTTCTTTTTGCAAATTATATTTTATCACTTGTCTCAATTTTATTTTTTAGCAGTAGTGTTTTATTAAATCCTAGCTGATAACTCCTGGGCTATGTATTTTTTTAAAATTTCTATAAAAAAATTATACATACATATATATATATGTATGTATAATTTTTTTTTTTTTTTTGAGGTACTGGGGTTTGAAGCTGGGAGCTTGTATGTGGGAAGCCGGCACTCAACCACTGAGCCACATCAGCTTCCCTGAGTTGGTTTTATCGTTTGTTTTGCTTGTTGTTTGTTTTTGGTTTTTGAGGAGGTGCTGGGAACCAAATCTGGGTCCGCCCATGTGGAAGGCGGGTGGGTGCTCAACTGCTTGAGCCACATCTGTTCCCTTCTATGTTTTATTTAACCCAATATATCAAAAATAATTTCATTTCATTCCATATAAAATTAATATAATCAATATAAAAACATTAATGAGATACTCTACTTTCTATTTTTCATATGAGATCCTCAAACTCTCATGTGGGGAGCGGATGTGCCTTAAGCACTTGCGCACCTGCTTCCCACATGGAAGGTCCCAGTTCAGTTCCTGGTGCCTCCTAAAAAACAAACAAACAAGCAAACATACTAAAAAACCAACTTAGGGGAACCCATGAGGCTCAGTGGTTGAGCGTTGGCTTCTCACATACAAGGTCCTGGGATCAATCCCTGGCCCCAGTACCTCAAAACAACAACAACATCAAAAATTGTGTTTTAAATAAAAAAACAATTTTTTAAACAGAGCAATATAGATTTACAGAAATATGCAGAAAGTACAGAGTTCCTGTGTACCCTCCTCTTACACATGCTGTTTTCCCTGTTATTAATCTTTTATATTACAAGTGTGGTACCTCTGTTACAATTGATGAAACAGTTTTATTATGCTTATACTATAATTTTAGCCTTTAGTTTAAATTAGGGTTCACTTTTTGTGTTGTACAATTCTATAGGCTTTTTCTCTTTTAATATGCATTCTTATCTTCCTAAATGCTGTAGTATGTGCTTCTTTATAAAGGTGATAATTAAATTTCCAGGATATTGTTTTTCATTTTATGTTAATTGAGGACTTTTAGCCATTTATATTGGTTGGGTTGCCAATAGTACATAGCAACTTGAAGGAGCTTCAAGGAATATAGTTGTGACTTAAAAATGGCTTGAAACCAGGAGGAAGGGTCCTCGTGATCTTTTCCCACATCTTATGTCTGCTTCTTTGTGCCCATCTGCTCTCTGTCTCCTCCTCTACTTTTCCCCAAACCCCTCCTTTCTCCCCACAACTACTTTTTTTACTTTTCTGATCCAGAGTCATTCAGTCAATCATTCAACAAATATTTGTTAAGCCCCTACAGTATTCTAGGGCACCTAGTCACTATTTTTTTTATTTTTTTATTTTTTTTTATTTTGTACATTTAATAATTGAAAATATAAACAATTAAAAACTAAAAAGTAAACACAGATGAATAAATAAATACATTTCTCAGTTAAATGTCTTAGATACATATAAAATGTTTTTTGAATCAAACAGTATGTTACACAATATGTTTGGTTCATAGTAACACAATCATACAGTATTTGTCCTTTTGTGTCTGGCTTGCTTCACTCAACATAATGTCTTCCAGGTTCATCCATGTTGCCATATGCTTTACGACCTCATTTTTTCTTACAGCTGCATAATAATCCATCGTGTGAATAGACCACAGTTTGTTTATCCATTCATCTGTTGATGGACACCTGGGTTGTTTCCAACTTTTGGTGATGGTAAATAATGTTGCTATGAACATCGGTGTGCAGATGTCTGTTCATGTCACTGCTCTCAGTTCTTCTGGGTATATACCCAGTAGTGGTATTGCAGGGTCACATGGCAAGTCTATATTCAACTTCTTTAGGAACTGCCAAACAGTCCTTCATAGTGGTTGTACCATTCTGCATTCCCACCAACAGTGAAGAAGTGTTCCTGTCTCTCCACATCCTCTCCAACACTTGTAGTTCTCTGTCTTTTTAATAGTGGCCATTCTGATAGGTGTGAAATGATATCTCATTGTAGTTTTGATTTGCATTTCCCTAATCATGAGTAATGTTGAGCATTTCTTCATGTGTTTTTCTGCCATTTGTATTTCTTCTTTGGAGAAATGTCTATTCAAGTCTTTCACCCATTTTTTAATTGGGTCGTTTTTCTTTTTATTGTTGAGTTGTAACATCTCTTTATATATCCTGGATATTAAACCCTTATCAGATATGTGATTTCCAAATATTTCAAAAACCAGTTGACTGTATAGGTGAGGGTATATTTCTTGGTTCTCAATTCTATTCCACTGATCGATGTGTCTGTCTTTATGCCAGTACCATGCTGTTTTGACCACAGTAGCTTTGTAATATGCTTCAAGGTCAGGTAGTGAAATTCCTCCCACATTGCTCCTCTTTTTTAGAATGCTTTTGGCTATTCGGGTACATTTACCCTTCCAGGTGAATTTGGTAATTGCCTTCTCTAATTCTGTAAAGTAAGCTGTTGGGATTTTGATTGGTATTGCATTGAATCTGTGAATCAGTTTGGGCAAGATTGACATCGTCACAATATTTATTCTTCCAGTCCATGAACATGGAATGTCTTTCCATTTGTTTAGGTCTTTTTAAATTTCTTTTAACACTGTTTTGTAGTTTTCTGCATATAGGTCCTGTACTTCTTTGGTTAAATTAACTCCTGGGGGGGGCGGATGTGGCTCAAACGGTTGGGCATCTGTCTGCCATATGGAGGGACCTGGGTTCGATCCCCCGGACCTCCCGGTAAAATAAAAACATATATACAGAAGGCGCATGGGCTGCCAGGCTCTGTGTGCCGGTGAGCCGCCATGCCCCGAGAGCCAGGCAGCAAGATGATGATGTGACAGGAGAGAGACGCAGGGGAGAGACAAGACGAGATGCTCCGAAAACCAGGAACCGAGGTGGCGCTGGTGGCAGAACACCTCTCTCCTACATCGGAAGTCTCCAGGATCGAATCCTGGTGAAGACTGGAGGAGGAGGATGAGAAGAGATGGCAGGAAAGAGACACAGAGAATTGCCCAGCAAATGGACACAAAAACAGCAAAAACGGGGAAGGGGGGGTTTAAAATGGATAAAGTAAATAAATAAATCTTAAAAAAAACCAAAAAACAAAAATTAACTCCTAGGTATTTCAGTCTTTTTGTTGCTATTGAAAATGGAATTTTCCTCCTGATTTCCTCCTCAGGTTGTTCAATATAGTGTACAAAATCATTACTGATTTTTCCATGTTGATCTTGTATCCTGCCATTTTGCTGAACTCATTTATTAGTTCAAGTAGCTTTGTTGTGGATACTTCAGGATTTTCTACATACAGGATCATGTCATCCGCAAACAGTGAGAGTTTTACTTCCTCTTTTCCTATTTGGACACCTTTAATATTTTTGTCTTGTCTAATTGCCCTAGCTAGAACTTCTAGTACAATGTTGAATAACAATGGTGACAGTGGGCATCCTTGTCTTGTTCCCGATCTTAGAGGGAAAGGTTTCAGCCTTTCCCCATTGAGTATGATATTGGCTGTGGGTTTTTCATATATGCCTTTTATCATATTGAGGAATTTTCCTTTTATTCCTATCTTTTAGGTATTTTTATCAAAAAAGGATGTTGGATTTTGTCGAATGCCTTTTCTGCATCTTTTGAGATGATCATGTGGTGTTTTTCCTTCAATTTGTTGATGTGGTGTATTACATTGATTGATTTTCTTATGTTGAACCAGCCTTGCATACCAGGAATAACTCCCACTTGGTCGTGATGTATAAGTCTTTTGATATGCTGTTGGATTCGATTTGCAGGTATTTTGTTGAGAATTTTTGCATCTATGTTCATTAGCGAGATTGGTCTGTAATTTTCTTTTCTTGTGGAATCTTTATCTGGCTTTGATATTAGGGTGATGTTGGCTTCATAAAATGTGTTGGGTAATTTTCCCTCCTCTTCAATTTTTTGGAAGAGTTTAAAAAGGATTGGTGTTAATTCTTTTTGAAATGCTTGGTAGAATTCACCTGTGAAGCCATCTGGTCCTGGACTTTTCTTTACTGGGAGATTTTTGATGATGGATTCAATCACCTTAATTTTGATTGGTTTGTTAAATTCTTGTATTTCTTGTAGCGTCAGTGTAGGTTGGTTGTGCGTTTCTAGAAATTTGTCCATTTCATCTAGGTTGTCTAGTTTGTTGGCATATAGTTTCTCATAATATCCTCTTATGATTCTTTTTATTTCTGTGAGGTCATTTGTAATTTCCCCCCTTTCATTTCTGATTGTATTTATTTGTATCTTCTCTCTTTTTTTCTTTGTTAGTCTAGCTAGGAGTTTGTCAATTTTATTGATCTTCTCAAAGAACCAGCTTTTGGTTTTGTTGATTTTCTCTATTGTTTTTCTGTTCTCATTTTCATTTATTTCTGCTCTAATCTTTATTATTTCTTTCCTTCTGCTTGCTTTGGGATTGGTTTGCTGTTCTTTTTCTAGTTTCTCTAGTTGTTCAGTTAAATCTTTGAGTTTAGCTCTTTC
>JAQZBX010061323.1:0-17105 GCA_029593785.1 Cabassous unicinctus
TTTTTCCATTTAATGTAACATTCACTAATATAAATTTTTATAAAGTGAATTATGCAGGTGTCAGATCCCTGTAAAGTAGTTAAGAGAAGAAAAAGAAAATATAAAAGCAAATGTATAATATATATACATATGCATACACACACAGAGACCTCATGACTTGAGCTAACTTCAGTCACTTCCAAGACTATAGACTGACTCTCTTTATAAGAGGTTTATTTTTGATATATCAGATGTCAGAATTTTCTAATCACTTGTCCCCAATTATTTAAGTCATATATGCAATGTATAACTCTGTTTATACCTATAGTTAGTTAGATCCATTTGAGAAAAATATACCTGTAAATTACTATACCATATTTAATATATGAGGAATATTTTGAAAAATAATCCTTGAAATATAATTTTCAACAAAACTAACATTTTTGAATACCAATTCGGAAGTGGTTGTCCATTTACTAAGGAAAGATACAAACATGACAAACATAAGTATGATAGAATCCTTGACCTTGATAAATTATTGTCAATGTGTTTTCACAAGTAAACTAAAACAAAAGAAAATGATCTTTTTATAGCATGTATATATAAATTCATGCATCTTTAAATACATCCAAGCATCATGCTTAGACGTGATCAAAATTTTGTATGATATACATTTGTTAGATTCTGTAAAGAACACAAATATGAATAGACAACCTTTTCTCTCAAGGAGTTTATAGCCTTCTGAGACAGAGATAATTATCACACACAACCACACTCACTCAATATATGTTAAAAGATCTTCATCAAATTTATCTTTGATTTCTTTCAATATATATTTCAAATATGTTGGCCTAACTCATTTCTTTGATTACTACTCAATGTTTCATGCACAGTAGAGACAGCACTTAAAGATACACCCTTTCTAGTGATCATGTTGTAAAAATGTCTGGGAGAGTGCATTCATCAGGGTTAACATTAAAAAGTATTATTAAGTCCTGAAATTCTCTCTCCTTGGGAAAAATAATTTTCCTTTTAAGATGATAGATTCATTATTAGTAAAAATTTTCTCTTTACTTGGAGACATGAAAAACTCTATATATACATCTACATTGCTTCAGAAATTATTCTGCAGCTAATGTTTCATTTATCTACACACACACACACACACACACACACACACATACACATTTGCTTATTAAGTCCTTAAATTTACAGTCACACTACAGTTATTGAGATATTAAACTCTGCTCTTTTTAATGGAGAACATATTCTGCTTCTTAGAAAGGTTACCTTTTATTTTTTCAAAATCTGCGTTTAATCACAGATAAATTATCAAAATTTTAATTGTTATAACAAAATGACTTAACATTATCATGAGAGTTTCCGATACATGCATTTTGTTTTATTGAACATTGTTTTATTGAGCTTCTCATATATTACATAATTTACAAATAGGTTTGTGGCAAACTCCAGTGAACAAATCTATTGTCAACATTTTTCCTACAATATGTGCTCACTTCATATGTCTACATCATATTTTGGTAACTATCCCAATATTTCAAACTTTTTGAATATTACTATATGTGTTATGGGGAGATGTGATCAGTGCTCTTTGATGTTACTATTGTCATTGTTTGGGAGCATCATGAACCGTACCCATGTAAGCCTGTAACTTATAAATAGATCAATGTTGTGTGCATTCTGACTGCTCCAACTAAGGCCATTCTCCTGTCTCTCTCCCTGTTTGTAGGCCTCTCTATTCCCTGAGACATAAAATATTGAAGGTACACAAATTAATAACCCAACAATGGCCTCTAAATGTTCAAGTGAAAGGAAACACCTTAAGTCTGTCAGTTTAAACAAAAGGTCAAAATAGTTAAGGTTAGTAAGGAAGACATGTGGAAAGTCGATTTCAGCTGAACCCTAGACCTTTTGCGCCAATCAGTGAGCCAAGTTGTGAATGCAAAGGATAAATTCTTTAAAAAAATTTAAAAGTGCCACTCCAGTCAGCACATGAGAGATTAGAAAGAAAAACAGCCTTATTGCTGATACAGAGAAAGTTTTAGTGCTCTGGACAGAAGATTAAACCAGCCACAATAGTCACTTAAGCCAAAGTCTATTCCAGAGAAATGCCCTAACTCTCTTCAATTCTATAAAGGCTGGAATAGGTGAGAAAGCTACAGAAGAAAAGTTTGAAGCTAGTAGAGCTCAGTTCATGAGGTTTATGGAAACAAATCACTCTTTATAACCTAAACGCACAAGGTGAAACAGCAAGTGCTTCAAGTTATCCAGATAATCTGGTAAAGATGATTGCTGAAGGTGGTTAAACTAAACTATAGATTTTAAATGTAGACAAAATGGCCTTTAGGGAGGCGACATAATCTAGGACCTTTGTAGCTAAGAAGGAGAAGTCAATGCCTGACCTCAAAGCTTCAAAGATAGCCTATTTCTCGTTAGAGGTGAAAGCAGCTGGTGGCTTTAAGTTGAAATCAATGATCAATTAGCATTCTAAAATTTCTATGGTCCTAAAAATTATGCTAATTCTACTCAGCCTGTGCTCTATAAATGGAGCAACAGAGAGTGGATGACAGTGCATCTGTTTAAGACATGGTTTACTGAATACTTTAAACCCACTGTTGAGATCTACTGCTCAGACACAAAGCTAACTTTCAAAATATTACTGCTCATTGACAATGCACCTGTACAATACGTATGCATGTATATATACACACAGAGATCACATCATGTGAACTACCTTCAGTTACTCCCAAAACTGAAGACTGATTCACTTTATAGGAGATGTGCAATGATATGAATGTTGTTTTCATGCTCGTTAACACAACATCCTTTCTTTAGCACATGGATCAAGGAGTGGGTTACATCAAAAAGAACTGAAATGCTCAGACCCAATTTAAGAAGGAGTCTCTAAAGAAACCCTGTCAAAAAACAGAGGGGGAAGCAATGTGGCTCAAATGATTGGCTCCTGTCTACCATATAGGAGGTCCAGGGTTTGATTCCTGGGGCCTTCTGGTGAAAGACCAGCTGGCCAGCATGGCAGGCTGGCCTGAGCAGAGAGCTGGCCCACGTGGAGTGCTGGCCCGCTTGGAAAGCTGGTGCAGCAAGATGATGCAACAGAAAGAGACACAGAAGAGAGACAATAAGAGATGCAGCAGACCAGGGAGCTAAGGATGCACAAGAGATTGAGCGCCTCCCTCCACTCCAGAAGGTCCCAGGATCAGTTCCCAGTGCTGCCTAAAGAGAAGACAAGCAGACACAGAAGAAACACAGAGAGCAGACAGTGAGTGCAAAACAAGTTGAAATAAATAAATAAATACATCTTTAAAAAAAAAAAAAAAACAAACAGAGGCAAAACCAAGGACACAAGAAGAAACTACTCAATGAAATTTACAGCTACAGGAAACAGGAAACACAGCCAAACTTCTAGCCTGATCCACCGAAGCCTTCACAGTAATTTCAATTTACTTACGTTTCATCAAATGGATACAATATGCCTGGCTTTCAACAATAATTCACAAAGCAAACTGAAAGACAAAAAAGTCTAAAAATCAGGGTAAATATCAGAAACAGAAGCAGATATGGCAAATATGTTGGAATTATCAGAAAAAGAATTTAAAGTAACTATCTATCAAAGGTAGAAAGCAGAATATTGCCAACAACCCAGAACACTCCCTTATGTTGTCTTGTGGTCACTATCTTCCCTATAAAGGTTACTCCTCTTATGCAGCAAAGATTAATTTATGTAGTAGGTACTTGTCAAGTTGGGTAATTTTAATATAAAAACAAAAATTCACCATTTCCATATACCAGTTTTAAGGATTTTACAAATATCTACAATTGTGTAAAAAAAATTACAACTTTCAAAATTTGCCTGCTTACTTTTATTTTCATTCACTGTGCTTTGTTCTCTTCCTAATCCATGTTTTGTTCTTTACCCTCTCCAGTAGATATTTTTTAAATGTATTTCACAGAATCTTGTAAAGAGACAATGGTGAGATGCTGAAAGAGATTGAGAGAGAGAATGGGAGAGAAAGGGTAGCATAGAGAAAAAGAAAATGAGGAATTTTTTGTAAAATAAATATATTTTTGTTACCACCAAAATATATTAATACATATTTCTATTATTAATACTTCATTGTCATTCAAATTAAATTACAAATTATTATAAAATTTGTTTTGTGCATTTGATAGTTTATGAGACCTTTATAAATTATTTTAATTTCCTTCTTGATTTTTTTGTTATGTTGAATACCTAATAAATTGTCCATCTATATTTTATTCACTTTGAGGAAGAAACCTTTAACAGACATGCATTCATTAACTTTGACTAAGAAATAATATCTCTGAAAATATGGGTTTGATTCCCTAGTTCTCATTTTATAGCATAATCTAAGAAATACACCAAATTATTTAAATGTATTTACTTATGGATCATCTAAAATTATCTAAGAAACCATGGAAAATATGCTTACCCAATAAAGTGAAATGATCCTCTAAAGGAGGATTCTGCCTTAATTTTGAATGCTATACTTATATCTTTATTTCCTCTTCTTATAACACTTTGAATGAACACATTTTAATTAGAGATGTGCATTTTTTGTATCATTACTTCCCAGCTCTTCATATATTATTTCAGAGTCTAGGGCTTCCAAACTTTCAAGGAAGAGATCATCCATATTTTGCACAAACTCTTCTGGATTATACAAAATGAGGACTGCTCTGCAACTCATCTGAGAAGGTCCGCAGAACTCCATTAAAAAAAAAGTATACATTTCTTATATAGATAGCTTTAAAATTCAGATAAACATCAACATATCTTTAATAACAACTTTAAATGTAACCTGTAATCTACTTTCTGTCTCTAAGGATTTGCCTATTCTAGATATTTCATATGCAAATAGTATTAACAAGAGTTTGATAGGTTGGTCGGATTAAGAACATCCCATTTCCATAGAAAGGACAGAGAATCAAAAGAAAGAATAAGGTAGAAAATACATCAGGACTGAGAGACTATGGGTGAGTTTGTACCAGCAGAACTATGAACACATATTATTTTTTAAAATTATATTAAAAAAGGACAAACACCCATAGTATTCTCATCCAACAAAGCTAATAAAGCTTTGAGCCCTTATATATGTTTCACTCCTTATTGGATAAAATTTAATGTATTATATCAATAAGAAATGTGTAAGTCTAAAATTCACGGACATCAGTGAATACTAAAAAAAAAATTGTGGATGAAATAGTCAATTCACTATTATGTAACTTGTAATGATCTTTGAAGATTTTTTGAAATCAGTGCTTCTTCAACATAATCATATCCCATTATGCCAGATTCTAAAATGCATGGACATATTCCAATGGGCTGAGCAAAAATGTTTGTATTGTAGCTGTGCCATATACAAGGCCTGTGGAAAGTTTAGGGAAGATCTCATCCTTTTCCCATCCCCAAACAGAATTTTCCCAATTTCCATGCAATATGTAAAATTTATAACATGGATTACCAATCAAGATGCATGCATTACTGTAGCAGTTTGGCAATTTGGTATAGTTATGAATTCCAAAATTAGATATTGGGTTATGCTTGTAAACTAGTCTGTTCATCTGGGCATGATTATGTAATGATTAAGGATTTGATTGGGCCATGTCAGTAAGGTGTTGAGCCCTGCCCCTTGGTGGGTGGGGTCTCAAAGATAAAAACCATGGCAAAGGACAGAGTTGGAGTTTTTTGAATTGGAGTTCTGATGATGAGTTTTAATGCTGGAGCCCAGGGAAGCAAGCACACAGAGGAGCTTGGTCATGAGGAAGGAGAGAAGGCCCCAGGAAGGACAAGCCATTTATTTGCCTGAACTTGTGAAGGAAACAGAGGAGCTGAGCCTGGAGAGAAATGGAGCCCTGGGAAGAGAGGAACGCAGAAGACTGAACCTTGGCAAACATCGGCAGCTGTCTTCCTCTAACATGTGGCAACAGACTTTGGCGAAGGAAGAAAATTATGCTTTATGGCCTGGTAACTGTAAGCTTCTACCCCAAATAAAGACCCTTTATAAAGACCAACAGATTTCTAGTATTTTGCATCAGCACCCCTTTGGCTTACTAATACAATCACTTAATGTTTTCAGGTATATGCTGAAAAGGGAAAGGAAATACCAAAGCACAGACTAATGGAATGTTTAAAACTTGGCAAGATCATCAATTCTGAAGGCAGAAAATACACACTTGACATAATTTATCTAAGGACTGACCTTACTTGACCCTTTAATTCTGCCGAATTCAAACCCAGTTTGTCCCTCATTAAAAATATATTCAAGGTACTTCCATGCTTTGAAACACATGAAAATTTAATGCAAAAACAGCAGGGTCCAAGGCATTCTGTTATTGCATCTGATGAATATATTGGACTAAGCCAAAACACTTAATATTTTATTTTTAATTTTCCATCAATTTACTATTGCAAATATCACTTTGGCAGAAGTATAAGTCTACCCACTCCCTATCACATTGAACCTACTCTTATGTGGCCTGCATTCATGTCCACGATTCAATTTCTCTGATCTTCCCTGGGACAATTCCAAGAAGTTTTCTCCAGGACACATCAAAGCATAACCAGTGTTTGAGCCTCACTTAGTTGCAGCAGTAACTTGCTCTCTATTGCACACTTTGTTAGTTTTTTTCCCCTTCTTTGTCTCACATTTCCCATTCCCTCATTTATGCTTCTGGAAATCACATACCTATTAAACATGATATTTTTAAGTCCTTGTTGAAAGATCTGCTCAAGAAAGAATTTAAACTCTGACAATCCCATATCTTATATGGAATTGGTAAAGTGAGAGCCATGGCACAAATGAAATTCTGTAAAAGCAGTTAATAGGAGACAAGGATCATGCTTATATAACATTACTGAATAACTGGAAATTCTCATCAAAAATTATTATATTTGAATCATAAATCCATACTCGGTATCAATAACACTAACTTAATAATCATAACTTGGCTAAGACCACATTCTACGTGAAGCTTTCAAACACTGCTTACTCCTTTCCCCTTCAGAATTTTCATTGTGTAGATTTCCAGAATCAATATAGAAATCATAAAAAATAGAAACAGATTCTTTATCTTCCTTATAGAGAATATTAATGGTGATAAAAATGCCAAATATTCCAGAATATCTACTTATGAAATGAGAATATTAGTGTGTATGGCATAATGTACTGAGTCTGGCACTGGTACTATTGTCATTTCAACAACTTAAGTTATTGAAACCAGGAATCAAGAATTCTCACTGGGGCCCATTTGATTATTATGAAGATGGGGGCCCTTCTACTCACATCAAATGAAGAACGTGTTATTGCTCCTTCATGCGGTTCCTAATTTCACCATAATCAGAAGAATTTATGAGTGACTTCCCCTTTGAGACACAACCTTGGCAGCTTGAAAGCAGTTTATTATTATTCCCAAAACATTAGAGACCTGGAAATGATACCACTGGGACTTTGTTAATTATCCAGGGTACCTTTGATTTCCCTATTGAGAAACATTCTTTTAAATACAGTTTCCATGCTTTCTTGTATTATTTGTTCAACCTCCTTTCAACCACATTCACTTAAGTATATTATTTGTTGGATATTTAGTTAAATTTTTCACTGTAACTTTCTCCAAGTTTTAGGTCTTGGTATGATTTATTTTATGTGACTTATATAGTTTTTAAAATAGTCAGGAAGAATAAAATTATGACTATGTGTATTACCCTTAGTTTATTTATTTCTTTTAATCTGACAACTAAATTTAGTTTATCCTACCTTAATTCCCTATCCCATTGTCATTATGTCACAATTTCCCATTCCACTTATATTCTCCTCTATCTATAGGCCATCTCTTCTAAGGCAGATAATATGTATCCTTAAAAAACAAAACATCTTCATAAACTAAATATAAAGTATAATGGAAATGAAATCATAACACTTTGAAGCTTAGTATTCTTTTGGGGAGGCCCTATTTATTGGATCTCCTTCAATATATATATACAGTAAGCTATATCAGGAGGCTGCCAAAGGACATGCTGTACAGGGAAAAGGCTCAGAAAGTTTTGGGTTGAGCAGGAGATAAAGGAAAGGCAGAAAGCTCTAATTAAGTAACAGTGTAAATTAAGAAAGTTCTTATTGTTTTCAGCAGGAACTGATAACGGCAGTTTTTTCCCATGCAGTAGTATTATGCTTGCACAGTAAAGCAGGTTTTAAACTACTTCAAAGATATTTTAAACAAAGTGTTCCCACATCTACTTATTTTTGTTAAGAAAAAAGAAGAAACGGAAAGGGGAAAATGTATCCTAACACAGTCCCCACTTACAGCTGCCCCTTTCTTGGTGGTTCAAGGTAAGAAATGGGGAAAAAATTTTGTCTGTGGTGAGTGGGCAGTTGTAGAAAGGCCAGGTTGCTGTTTGCTACCTGGGTCCCGACCTGAGCTGTGCATGGGAAACAAAGTAGCCATGGGGGCAGCTGACCTCCCTTGGGAGGGGTGAGGGTTAATGTCCTACCTCTGTAGGCCCTCAAATATTTTCCTGATGGGCCCCCTGGAACTGTGCCTGTTTTAGGTTGTTTCTTCCCTGAGGAATCTTACCCATTTCTGGCTAAACAGCCATTTTCCTGGGGCCAAACAGGGTGAAGTGAGACTGCCAAAGTTTCCATGGCCTCCATGCTGAGCACCTGCCTTGGGATACCCACGCTAACTGGCGGGCCCTAGCTCAGGTTACAAGTTTCAGAAAACCCAGGCTGACCAGCTCTCAGAAGGCCATTACAGTTTAAGGATACACAAGTATGGGATGTGTGCAAGATACCCCCAGAATACAGTAAAACTAGAAAAGCAAGTGAGAAGGAAGGAAAGGAGACTTAGAGGTAAAGCTGGAGACATAAGGCTTAAAAGTTTACTCCAGGAAAAAATGATTTGTTACAAGCATGAATCAAATAAATTTTTGTTAGCTAGCAGAGCTGAGCAGAGCATTTACTAACGTTAAACAACTAGTTTAATAATATTTATGAAAAACTAATTCAAAAGTGTTTTAACCAAAGGGCTCCTAAGTCTTCTCCCTTGTTGTGTTTTAGTTCTTGATTTTTGGATGTGGGAGAGAGAGATGAGGCAATGACTAAGGTGATGAATTTTTGTTCAGTGTGATTAGCTTGGGAGAGGGCCTGATGAATTAACCTAAAGATTAACAATAAAACAAGAAGCATGATTATTCTAATAAGAGATATTACCCAAATTCTTATGTTTAGGTCTTGAAACTAAATGGATTTAACCATTGCAAATTATCATTGAGTGTTTGAAACACGTTTTGTTGAGCAAGAAGCTGTATTTGAGATAGTTGATGTTCCAGATGTTGCTGTAGAGAAAGCACTTCTCCCTGTAGATGGGAGGGAAAAGCCCCTTGTTAGTGGGTTTTCACTTGCTCCCAGGAAAGCTGAAAACTGTTCCAAGCTAAGGGGGTGACATAAATTTTTATATGTTCCCAATCACAATGCAAATCTTGTCTGGTAAGTAGAGCTTGCTGTTTTTTTTGCCTAAACAAAGAATAGATGCTTCTAATGCATCAGATTTGGTAAGAATATTATGATTGATATGAGTTTGAGCTAAAAGTTTATTGGTGATATTGGTTATAATTTGATTAACCACATGAGCAGTTTGGACTGATTCTGTAAGGGCGACTGCCATGGTGATGGCAGTGGCATTTATGACATTGGCCGAAACAATGAAAGTAATAAGTGTACCAATGAATCTCTTAGGTTTAATAAGTGAGAGGGGGTTTTATAAAAATGAGCTATCCCTGAAGAGCATTCCCAGGGGCAAGATAAGTGAACCGGGAGCCATGTTTGTGCTTGTCTTTTAAGTAGAAATATGGAAATAATATTGAGTTTGGTTGTATTTTCATGGGATACACAGGAAGCAAAATAATCTCCTGTGTGCAGAGAAAGATTGAAGATATTATTACCAAAGCTGACATTGGAAAAACGGGTTAGAATTAAGATAAAAAGATGAGAGGTACAAATCATAAAAGAGTCTCTGAGGTTATGGGATAAATTTAAGCAGAAAATATTATTATTATGTATATAATTTCCATGTGAGACGATATGGTTTAAAAAAGGCAATCCAAACAGGTTTGAACATTATGATCTCTTTAAAGTGATGACTAGTTTCTTTAAGGAAACAATAAGGTTAAAGTACAAGAGGTTATTTTGATAAAACAGACCATTTTTTGTATACTAATTATTCAAGAAAAATACATTTCGTAAACTTTTACTAAAATAGACTAATGACTTGAGAAATTTTAAGAATGAAAAAATTTTAACTTTGCATCAGTATACTATTTGATACTAAAGCTTTTAAATCTTTATAGATACACCCATCAAATCTTACTTAACTTTGACCACAAAAATTTCTTTTCTGCACACTTTCTGCACTTTCTGTTTTCATTTGGGTTTTATCTCACATTTTACTCTTTCTTAATAATCAGTTATTTTATTTTAGAACAAAATTATTTCCTTTTCCTTCAATAGTAAAAACACATACTATATACCTTTTATGCTTAAGTTACCAAAATGATTTTGGAAACTGTTTCCAAGCAAACCTCTTACAACATACAATTACCATTAACACTAAACAAACTTGTCAGAATAATGATTCAATTTGGTTACAACTATTTTTATTATTTTAAATTAGTATCCATATTTATTTATTAATATAAGTGCTTATTTAATTTTTTGGCCATTTGAATAGACCTCTTTTAATAATTTTTATTTATCAATTTAATATTACCATCCAGGGGTATCAAAACATACATTGACACTGAACAGACAAACACACAAAACAAGTTACAACACACCAATAGAAACATACATCTTTGCTCTCACTGATTTTGAAAATTTTTCTGGAAACTGTGTTGCCAACTTTTCCTTCTCTTCCAATGGTTTAATTCTATTAGACCCCAAATATTGGTTGGGTCTTCTAAAATATATGGTTGAATGTGGGCAATCTGTTTTTCTGGATCATAGTGTCAGAGAGACTAACACTTTGCAGTGCTGCTTGTGGCCTTCCCATGCCAGTTATATGTTGAAAGCCATGTTGAAGGGACCACAAAGTTGGCCATTGACTGTGAGATATTATAGAAACATTTGCACCTGTGTCAATTAAGCCTTTAATGGACACATCATTAATTTTGATATTTATAAGGCGTCTCTCACCTGTGATGACTTGAATCCAATGAATTTGATTTTCCCCAGTGCTTCCAAAACTTTTATTGGCATGTATTACATTACCTGTATTAGGAACCCAGTAGGGAAGCAATGGTAACTGGACAATAGAGGTCTGAGCCAGTGTAACTTGATAGGTTCCCGGGGACACCATAATTTTAATTTCTCTCACATAATCTGAGTTTATAATTCCGAGCAGTATAGTGATGCACCTGTAATTTATGCTAGATCTTCCCAATATTAATCCCACTAACCCTTCTGGAACAGGCCCTTTCACTCCTGAATTGGCCAGATAGACTTAAATTTGTTCCTTAAGTATTAATTCTTCAGTAGTGACAAGGTCCAGGCTGGCACTTCCTTGGGTGGCAGCATATAAGTCTCCCAGGGATCAGTAAGCTGTAAGGATGGAGCTGAGTGGCTCTATTTTTATTGGGTAGGATTGAACAAACCCTCCGAAAGGATTTCTGACCACCGGAGGGAGTGCTCCGTTGCCCATTTCTTGGCAGTGGATTTCCTTTCTTATCAAATTTAGATCTACATTTATTTGCCCAATGCTTTCCCTTATGGCACCATGGGCAGTCTTTAGTGTGTAGGGTGTTTTGTTAACCTAGCTCTTTTGGGAACCTCCAGTATTGTGAGGGCAATCTTTAGCATAATGACCTGGACCTCCACATATAAAACATTTTGCCAAGGTAGCAAAAGCCAGGACTAAGGTTTGAGCTTTAAAGATTTCAGTGCTTATATTTTGACAAGCTTTAACATAAACTCCCACTGGGGTGATTTTTTTCTCAAAAGAGCAATAACCCTTTGACAACCTTTACTGGCATTTTCATAAGCTAATTGTAAAAGTAATGCTTCAGCTGCATCAAAACTATCAACTTGTTGTGATATGACTACCTGCAATTTATTAATGAAATTAACAAATGGCTCTGCAGCCCCTGCTGAATAGCTGCAAAAGATTTTTTGGGAGCAAGAGGTATCTGGTATTTTTGAATATGTGTATTGCGCAGCTGAAAAAATTTGTTCAAAAGCTTGCTGATTATTCATATTAATTTGTTGTTGTAAATTAAGATATGGACCTGATCCTGTTAACATATCATATCCTATTTGCAGCCTATTTTGGAGATTATTCATAGCCAGGACAGTCCAATGTTCATTGTACTCCATGATCCATACACTGAATTTTGCAGGGGTGACAATGGTGTGGATTAACTGTTTCCAATCCCTCGGTGTCATCATGTAACCAAGTCCTACATTTCCCAGTAATCCAGTGGTAAAAGGACTATGCAGCCCATTTTCCTTGACACTACAATGTAATTCCCTATAGACTTTTTTTGGTAAAATGTCGTAGCATCTTTGATTTTGTCCTACTACCACAGGAACAGCCGCCATTTCATCACCATGTTTTAAGGCCTCTTTCATGCATAACTGCGTGCTTGACTCTAGAAATTGTGGCAAAGGAGGAGGAGACAGCTCCTCTGAGATATCTAGGCATCCCCCAGCTGCTGGAATAGGTGGCAGCAGCGACAGTGGTAATGGGGTGTGGGGTGAGTAGGATCTGGCCATGTGAATGGAGTAGCTGCATCTGTTTTTGTTTTGCTGATGGAATACGTAGCAGAGCTAACGCTGTACAAACAAGGCTCCAAGTTGTAATAGCACTAAAAAACTTATGCTTCAAATTTCATCCTACTTTTTCCCATAATTCTAAATCGAAGGTTCCCTCATTGGGGAAATACAGGCAACATGTACTCACTGTGTGCAACATATCTAATAGTTGCTCCTCTTTCACTTTACATTCAGCAGCTATAAACAATTGCTGTAATACTCTTAATTGGATCCTCTGCCCAGGGGTTAATGTATTCAGCATGTTATTTTAAAAGACAAAGTTTTTTTGCAACAAACTAATAATATTTGGGACTACTGCATACAGTAGTTGTGTTACTTACCTTGGTGGCCGACTGACCTCTGGGGCGTCGATGTCCTGTAAGAGGATGATTAGGTCCAGACCACGTTTCTTCACCAAGTTGCTCCCGGCGACCATCCTGAAAACTTCTTTCAGGAATCCGTCCTGCAAAATCTTGCCGGGATCTGTCCAGCGGAGCCCACGATGGTGCCGTATCACATCGGGGTCACCAATTGTCTTGGATATGAAATCAAAACACTTTGAAGCTTAGTATTCTTTGGAGGAGCCCCTGTTTATTGGATCTCCTTCAATATATATACAGTCAGCTATATCAGGAGGCTGCCCAAGGACATGCTGTGCAAGTAAAGGCTCAGAAAGTTTTAGGTTGCACAGGAGATAATGGAGAGGCAGAAAGCTCTCACTAAGTAACAGTGTAAAGTAAGAAAGTTTTTACTGTTTTCAGCAAGAACTGATGACAGCAGCTTTTTCCCATGCAGCAGTATTTTGCTTGCACAGCAAAGCGGGTTTTAAACTGTTTCAAAGATATTTTAACCAAACCGTTCCCACAATAATGCATGTTTTACTAAAAGTCCATATTTTGTTACATATCTCATTATGATATCTAAGGTCTTTGTTCAACTAGTTTTTTTTAAATTTTAGATTAATTTTACTGCATATACACCAATTCTCTGCTGCCTTCTCTTCTCCATTAATATTATAGTAATATTGTTAATTTGCTATAATCTGTATCTATCCCTTTTTGCTAAATGCCTTTTTTTTCTTTATAAGAAGCATTCAATAAGTCCATAATTACTTAGTTCTACATTTATCACAACTCATAAATTTGTGTGTGTCCTTCTGATGATCCATGACTGAATATCTCTGTGAAATAGATACAAGACTGGGTCCCAGATTCAAGACAAATAAACAAATTTGATTTCTAATGGATACTCTCTAGATTACTTTATTTAATATTGATTCCTCCATCAATGTACAAGTATTTGCGGGACCTGACATCTTACTTATGTGTATGTGCAGCTTAGATATAAGGTAAGGATTGAGAAAAATAATTCAATCATATTTAATTTGATAGCACAAAATTATTTTATTTGCCTTGATATATTATTGTATTTTAACATTCAAATAATGTTCTCAATTTAAAATGCAATTAAGCACAGTCCATGTCAACAAAGAATTTCTGATATTATAAAAGAGACAGATAAACAAAGTTTCCATAAATCTTGAATATCTTAGGTTTGTTAGTAGTGATAAGATGGACAGTTTAGTGTAATGCTGATAAATTAGTTGTTGATGTCATACAAAACTGAAGAACACTCTATAGGAAAGGTGGCCTGCTAATTACCAAATCTTTGGCTTTGTTTCCTGGGCATATGGCTGGAATCTTTTTCACATTCCCCTGCAGGAAAGAATGGCAAAGTGGCTGAGATCTAGCCTGACTCTTGTGTGGTATCTCAGCATCCAACTCACTGTGAGTCATTCTTTACTTCACTGTATGTTTGTCCTGAGTGGCTTTCTACACTGGCTTTCTGGTTTAGAATCTGCATTTTCCTATTGATGATCCAATAAAATGTTGATGCAATGTTAAAAGAAGCAGGAAGGCTGAAGCAAAGGATGAGAAAAATGGTTAAAGAGGAAGAGAACATACCATTGCAATAATAACTTTTTTTGCAGCCATATTGATTATATGGTGATTAAGAAATATTTTAAGCTCACAAATCTGAACATGAATGTTTCTAACATATATTTCATTAAGTTTATAAATAACATGATATAATCTCATGAGTCCATGTTTAAATCAGTATGTCTTTGTGATTGAGTAAACATTAATAACCATTTATATCCAGTAATGTATTCTATTAAATCATTGAATTACATATACAAGAGGTGTTTTTTATCTTAAAATTATTAGAACCTTCTTCTCACCGTTGTATGTCAAATTACTTTTGTGTTTAGAATAGCTTCTGAAGAAGTAAGCTTTTTGATATTTACATTTTAGTTAACCCAAATTCATGTACATTTTGTGAAATGAGGAAGAGCTTATTATCAAAACTGCTGTGTCAACAAAGCTATTCCTGCTCAGATAATCATTATTGCTTGTAAAAATGCCTTGATAAGCAGTAAAGAAATAAGACATATATGTGACAGCAGCTTTGAACAGAAGGTGACAACTGGCATCATAGTTTTTGGAAAGACCTCAAACTATATAAAGTAATAACTCTACTTGAGAGGAAGAAATAAATGTTTATAATACTTCATGGAGTTGTAGAAAGGAAATGAAGGATGGAAAAGAAGATTAGGATGAGGACGGAGCCAGTAAAATAGTATAAGGCTAGAGGAATATAGAAGGTGAAAGGCAAATGGGGAATTCTTCTGTGTGAGTGGCTGTATTACTCTTAGAATGAAGCCTGTTGGTATGTTATAAACTTCTACTGTGCTCACAGACTTACAGCAGTATAGGCATTTGGAGTTGGGATCTATGAAATTCCAGAGAGTGGGATATGCTGCTTAAACCAAACTTACGTAAACCATAAGGTACAAGAAAATCCCCATTTTCTTCTTTATAATGGATGAAGTATAAAAGTCTTTATGCCCATAAAACACAGGAAAACTTCATTTTATTGTGTTTCACTTTATTGCTCTTCATAGATAACTGATTTTTTTTTAATTGAAAGTTCGTAGCAACCTTATTGTGTAAGTCTCTTGGTGCCATTTTTCCAACAATATGTGCTCACTTTGTGTCTCTGTGTCACATTTTAATTAAGGAATGCACATGTTTAGATATAATGCTATTTCACACTTGGTAGACTACAGTATAGTGTAAGCATAACTTTTATATGCACTGGGAAAACAATTTCATTTGCCTCACTTTTTGCTTTATTGCACTTGAGCCTGTATTAAGATGCCTATAAAATTTAAAATTTAGTCTTTCAACACATTATGATTTACTCAATGACTCATTATTAAAACCAATATTGGTTTTCAGTCACTTAGATTTGAGATTAGATTTTCATATGTTACTTACCATACTTTAGAATTAGTGAAAGTATTGCCCATTCTTAATCTCATATTATTGATGGGATTCAGTGTTTACCTAAGCTGAGATGTACACACTTGCAATGCTTTCTGTCTAAGGCATCCCTAACTCATGGCCTTTGGTCAGAACTACAGTTTCTGCTAATGCTATAGAATGAGGAATCTTGTGGTTGCTGTGTCAGGTCTTTTCTAACTTTCATAGGTGTGGAACTTTGAAACTATTTATGAATTCCAAAAAGAGAGATTGTGTTTGTAAAGTGGTCTGTTCCTCAGGGCATGATACCCTTTGATTGTATTAGATTCAGCTGAGATGACTTTGATTAAATTATGTAAAGATTAGAGCTTTGATTCAAACACATCGTTAGGGTAAATCAGAGTTGAGTCCCCACACTCCTAGTGGGCTATATAAATGGATGCTCCATCAAGAACACAGAAGTAGATATACAGAGAAGATATACAGAGGAAGAGAGACAGCTCCAGAGACATGGCGAGGCCCTGGGAAGAGAACTGAACCATTTGCCTGATAGTTTACAGCTGACCTTTTGAAGAGACCAGAGCAGCTGATCCCAGAAATAAATGAACACTCCAGCCTACAGCTGAGATCAGAAGGAGCTGGGACCACAGAAACCTAATAAGAAAGAGGAAGTCTGAACCTTCTCAGACATCGCTAGCCATCTTGTTTCAACATGTGGCAACAGACTCTGGGTGAGAAAGTACCTCTTATGGTACCTTGAGTTGGACTCTTTAGGGCCTTGTAACTGTAAGCTTTTACCCCAAATAAATACCCTTTATAAAAGCCAACAGATTTCTGGTACTTTACATCAGCACCCTGTAGGCTGACTAATATACTAGGTATGCTCTGACAATCCTTTCTTCATGACTGTGCCTTGCCTTTCCTATTCCCCTAACTGCCA
>JAQZBX010061324.1:0-17124 GCA_029593785.1 Cabassous unicinctus
TTCTATGTACATATCTTGACTTAAAAAATTCTTAATGTGCACACACGTTTCTTCTAATGGGCATGAAGTTGATATCTCCCTTAGCTTAAGCATCTGAGCAAAACACATGCTCCATTCACTTCTATGTATTTATCTTGACTTACAAAGAATGTTTAAGCACATGTTTCACTTAGTGAGAAATGTTATGCGACTTAGTGTCACAAACTGACTAAAATCCAAGCTTCATTCACTTCCATGCAATTATGTTGATTTATAAAGAATAATAGAACACAATATTCATTTAGAGAGCAGTGAAACCATTATCTTGCTTATTTTCAGAAACAGGATAAAATACATGATTCATTCACATTTATGCATTTATCTTGACTTACAAAGAATGTTAAAAGACAAGTTTCATGTAGTGAGATATGAAACCATTATCTTCCTTAATTTCTAAGCCTGAGTGTAATACATGCTTCATCTACTTCTGGTCCTTATATTGACTTACTATGTTAAAACACAAGTTTTATCTAGTGAGCAGCAAAATGTGTATATTGAATAGTTTTTCAGACTGAGTGAAATACATAATTCATTCTCTTCTATGTACTTTTTTTGGCATATAAACAGTGTTAAAACACAAGTTTCATTTAATGAGCTGTGAAACCAGTGTTTCACTTACTTTCACAAACTGTGTGAAATACATGCCTCAATCACTTCCATGTATTTATCTTTCCTTTCAAAAAATGTTAAAACAAAAGTTTCATCTAGTGATCTGTGAAACTGTTATCTTGCTTAGTTTCAAGAACTGAGTGAAATACATGCATTATTCACTTCTATGTACTTACTGACTTATAAACCATGTTAAAACAAAAGTTTCATCTAGTAGTCACAAAACCATTATGTTGCTTGGTTTTTCAAACAAAGTAAAATACATGTCATTTATTTCTATGTACTTATCTTGATTTAAAAATGGGATTAAAACACAAAAAACTGAGTGAAATACATGCTATATTCATTTCTTGTCCTTATCTTGACTTACAAACAATGTTCAAACACAAGATTCAACTAGTGAGCTGCAAAACCAGTACATTGTTTAGATTCTCCAGCTGATTGAAATACATGTTTCCTTCACTTGTGTGTTCTTATCTTGACTTACAAATAATTTTAAAATCCAAGTTTCATCTGGTGAACTTCAATATAGGTATCTGGCTTAATTTCAAAACTTGAGTAAAATACATGCTCCATTCACTTTTTTATAATTAAAAAATTTAAAAGAAGGTTTAGATTACATAAATGTTACTTAACAAATATAAGGGATTCCCATATACCCCACTCTCCCTCTCCCACACTTTCCCACATCAACAGCTTCCATTAGTGTGGTACTTATGTTACAATCAACGAATCCATATTGAAGTATTGCTACTAACCATGGACTATACTTTACATTATAGTTTACACTTTGTCCTGCACAATTTTGTAAGTTATGACAAAATATACAATGGCCTGTATCTGTCACTGCAGTGTCATGCAGGACAAATCCAATGTCCCCAAAATGCCCCAATAACACACCTATTCTTCACTCTCCTGTACCTCAGAACCTCTGGTGGCCACTGCCTTTATATCAATGATATCTGTTCTTCCATTGCTAGAAAAATAATAAGGCTATAGTAGAAAAATAATAAATCTACTTTAGTCCATTGTTCACTCCCCAATGTTGAGGATTTGGGGATGGTGATGCCCACTCTGTTTCTAACTGAGAAGGGGCTTAGATCCCATGGGGAAGATGGGTGGAGATATCTTGCTTGCAGTTGCAGACACTCTCTGTTCCTTGGGATGGGCATTGTCCATCATCATCTCCTTATTAGTTGTCCTGGGTGAGTCCAATAAACTGGAGAGTAGGTGTTGCAACTCTGCTGAAATTCAGGACTCAACTGGTGCATGGACAGACCAAAGATTTGAGTCTCTGGGGCATATATTTATCAAGTGTAGTGCTAATAAGTTCAAATAAAGGGGGCAGAAGAGCCATGTGTAGAGAACTTATAAATGAGTCTAACTCTGTTACACTGGGAAGCATAAATTCCAAAGTAAGGTCCACTGACAGGGTGCTGAATGCCTGAGCTGTCTTCCCTGCTTATAGTTTCTGGATATCTCTAAAGCCTTCAGGAGCCTCACTATTTGAGGCATTGTTTACTATGGCAGTCAACGAGATCCTACTGAAACATGCATAAGTGTAACCTCTGGAATGACCTCCTGACTCGCTTTGAAATTTGTTAGCCATAAAAACTCATTTGTATTTACTATTTCCCCCTTTTGGTCAAGGTCTTTTTCCAGATGCTTTGCTAGTTTGTGCTTGGTAATAATCCCTCAGTTCCAGGGAGACTCATTGCCGGGAGTCATGTCCCATGCCAGGAGAAGTTAGTGTGCTTATTTATATGCTGAGTTTGGCTTAAAGAGGTGCCACATTTTAGCAACAAGGAGCTTTCAGAAGGTAACTCTTTGCAGTATATAATACTAGGTTAAGTTTCAATTTCACAAGAAATTCATTCACTTCTTTATACTTACCTTGACCTCAAAGTTTTAAATCATAAGTTTCATTTATTTCACCGCGAAACTGGCATGTTCCATAGTTTCTCAAACTGCATGAAATACATGCTTCTTTCACCCCTATGTAATCATATTGACATACAATAAAAGGTAAAACACAAGTATTCATGCTTCATTCACTTCTATGTACTGATATTGACTTACAGTGTCAAAACACACATTCTAATTAGCTGTGAAAAGAATGTGTTGTTTAGTTTCAAAAACTGAGTGAAATACATGTTTCATTCACTTCTATATGCTTATATTGACTTACAATGTTAAAACCTAAGTTTTGTCTAGTGAGCTGCAAAAAGAGTATGTTGTTCAGTTTTAAAAACCTAATGAAATATACACTTCATTCACTTCTCTATACTTTTATTTACTTACAAACAATGATAAAACCCAAGTTTCACCTAGTGAGCTGCAAAATACTATGATTTTATCTTTTGGGAAAAGAGTGAAATACATACTTCATTCACTTCTATGTTTTCTCCTGACATAAAAATAATGTTAAAACACGTTTGTAGCACTGAGCTGTGAGACTGTTATCTTCCTTAGTTTTTCAAACTGAGTGAAATACATGCTTAATTCATGTCTAAGTCCTTATCTTGACTTACAAACACTGTTAAAGCACAAGTTTCATCTAGTGAGCTGTGAACATGCTATCTTGTTTAGTTTCAATAACTGAGTGTATTACATGCTTCATTCACTTCTATGTACTTACAAACAATACTAAAAGACAAATTAATCTAATGAGCTACAAAAGCAGCATCTTGCTTAGTTTCACAAACTGAGTGAAATACATACTTTCTTCACTTCTAAGGCATTACCTTAACTTACAATGTAAAAACCAAAGTTTCATCTAGTGAGGTGCAAAACAGTTATCTTGCTTGGTTTCACAAACAGTGAAAGGCATACACATTCACTTCTGTATACTTCCTTGACATACAATGTTAAAACTCAAGTTTCATCTAGTGAGCTGTGAAACCATTATCTTCCTTAGTTTCAACAACTGAGTGAATAACATGGTTCACTTTCAAAGTCTTTATCTTTATTTACAAATACTGTTATATTAAAGCTTAATCTAGCTGGTTGCAAATCCTGTAAGTTGTTTAGTTTCCCAAATTCAGAATGTACATGCTTCATTCACTTCTATGTACCTATCTTGATTTACAAACAATGTTAAAACACATGTTTCATCTGTGGCCTATGAAGTCATTATGTTGTTTAACTTCACAAAATGGGTGAAATACATTCCTCTTTCACTACTAAGGCTTTATCTTGACTCAAAAACAATGTTAAACAGAATTTTCAACTTGTGAGCTGCAAAACAGGTATCTTGATTAAGTTTGCAAATGAGTGAAATACATGATTCATTCACGTCTATGTACTTTCTAGATATTTAAAAAGTGCTAAAACATTTTTCATCCAGTTAGCTACAAATTTGTTCTTTTCCTTAGTTTCCATACTGAGTGAAATATATGCTTCATTCACTTTATGTACTGGTATTGACTTATGAACAATGTTAAATCCCAAGTTTCAACTATGGAACTGTGAAAACACTATGTTGTTTAATTTAAAAAACAGAATGAAATATATATTTCATTTATCTTTAAATACATATGCTGACTTACAAACTATATTAAAGCACAAATTTCACCTAGTGAGCTGTGAAAAATGTTTCAAAAATAGAATGAAATACATGTTACATTTACTCCTGTGTATTTATGTTGACTTAAAAGAATGTTAAAACACAAGTTTCATCTAGCGATCTGTGAAAGAGTATTTTGTTTAATTTGAAAACTAAGTGATACGCAGGCTTTTTTCACTTGCATATACTGCTATTGACATAAGAACAATGTTAAAAACCAAGTTTCTCTTATGAGATTAGTATACTGTATTTGCTTAGTTTCAAAAACTGAATAACATACATGCTTCATTCTCTTTTATGTACTTATATTTACTTACAATGTTAAAACACAGTTTTCACCTAGTGAGCTTTGAAAAGAATTTGTTTAGTTCCACACACTGTTGAAATATGTGCTTTATTCACTTCTATGTAATTGTATTTACTTACAAGCAATGTTAAAACACAAGTATCATTTAGTGAGCTGAGAGAAGAGTATGTGGTTTGCTTTTGAAAACTAAGTGAAATACATGCTTCATTCATTTCTGTGTACTTACATTGACTTAAAAACAATGTTAAAACATAGAGTTCAACTAGGATATGGTGAAAAGATTATGTTGTTTAATTTCATAAAGTGAATGAAATACATCATTCAAGACTATGTTTTTATAATGAATTACAAATAATGTTAAAACACATATTTCACCAGGTGAGCTGTGATAATTGTAGGTTATTTAGTTTAGAAAACTGAGTGGAATATGTGCTTCATTCACTACTATGCTCTTTTATTAACTTACAATGTTAAAACACAAGCTTCATTTAGTGAGCTGTGAAAGCAGCATGTTGTTTAGTTTCACAGTGAAATACATGCTTCAATCACATATATGTACTTATATTCACTTACAATGTTTAAACACAAATTTTAACTAGTGAGATGTGAAAAAAGTATGTTTATTAGCTCCAAAAACTAAGTAAAATACCTGCTTCATTTTCTTTTATGTACATGTAGTCACATACCAAAAATGTTAAAACTCAAGTTTCACTGAGTGAGCTGCAAAAACAGTATGTGGTTTAGTTTTGAAAACTAAGAAAAATATGTGCTTCATTTCTTTTTATGTACTGAAATTGACTAATAAACTATGTTAAAACACAAGTTTCACCTAGTTAGTTGTGAAAAGAGAATGTTGTTTAGGTTCAAAAACTGTGTAAAATAATGTTTCATTCACTTCTATGTACCTATATTGACATACAATGTTAAAACACGTTTCACCTAGTGAGCTGCAAAAACAGAATGTAGTTTACTTTTGAAAACTAAGGAAAATACCCACTTCTTTCATTTCTATGTACTTGTATTCACTTATAAACAAAGTTAAAGTACAAGTTTTTCCTAATGTGGTGCAAAAACATATTGTTTAGTTCCAAAAGCTCAGTAAAAAACATTCTTCATTCACTTCTATGTACTGATATTGACTTACAAAATTAAAACCAATGTTTTACCAGTGAGCTATGAAAACTGTATGTTGCTTAGTTTTGAAAAAAAAAGCATAAAAAGCATAAAATACATGCTTCATTCACTTCTATATACTTATATTCACTTGCAAACAATGTTGAAGTACAAGTTTCACCTAGTGTGCTACAAAATAGTATGTTTTGCCTTCAAAAACTAAGTGAAATAGAGGCTTCCTTCACTTCTAAATATTTGTATTCACTTATAATGTTAAAACATGAGTTTCACCTAGTGAGTTGCAAAAAAGTGTATCGCTTTGTTTCAAAAACTGAGTAAAATACATGCATCATTCATTTTGAAATACTTTTATTCACTTAGAATGTTATAATGCAAATCTCACATATTTGTGAAAATGGTATGCTATTTAGTTCAAAACTAATGAGAATACATACTTCATTCACTTCTATGTACTTTTATTTCCTTACCAAGAATGTTGTTTAGTATGTATGTTGTTTAGTTTAGAAAACTAAGTAAAATTCACTCTTCATTCACTTCTATGTGCAGATAATGACTTACAAACAATGTTAAAACACAAGTCACACCTAGTGAGCTTCAAAAACAGTATGTTGCTTTGTTCCAAAAACTATGTAGAATATATGCTTCATTTACTTATATTCAATTACAATGTTAAAACAAAAGTTTCACACAGAGAGCCTCAAAAACTATGTGGCTTAGTTTCTAAAACTAAGAAAAATGTATGCACCATTCATTTCTATTTACTTGTGTTCACTTACAATTTTTACACTCAAATTTCACCTAGTGTGCTGCAAAAAACAGTATGCCATTTAGTTACAAAATCTGTCAAATACATGCTTTGTTCACTTCTATGTACTTGTGTTCACTTAAACAATGTGAAAACACAAGTATCACTTAGTAAGATGAGAAAACAGGGTATTTCTTCATTTCAAAACTAAGTAAAATACACCTATGGCAGTGGTAGTGGCCTCTGGTTTCCCCCAGACAGAGCAAAGTGAGGACAAGGAGGTGGCCATAGGAGGAAGACGGCGGCTAACCATTTAGTGGTGCTCAATGTGTATGATATGTACTGGATGAATGAATACACATCATCCATTGGAACTGGAGTTTTTCATTCAGGAATTGAAGTATATTGCAGAGAGTTTGCTTATGGTGGCCATCTTTACCTCTTTTTTGGAATATTTGAAATTTCCCCAGGAAATGCTTCTGAACTAGGAGAAACACTTAAATTTAAAGAAGCTATTATTTTAGAGAGAACTAACATCCTATAAGATGATATAGAAAAAATTGTAGAATATCTGTGAAAGGAATTAAAAAGTAATGCCTATCATTTGATGCGTAAAAACTAATCATTTTTCTTCAGTTTCAGCAGAGATTCTTTGTGGGAAAGAGATTTCTTGCTGGATCAATTGACTTGCCTATATCAGCTCCTGTATACCCTTTCTACAAAGTTGCCTCCTGAAGGAGTGGTTCATTTCTGCAGCCGTCCAGTTTAGTGCCAGTCAAGAGCTCCAGGACTAACTGTAGGAAATGGAGGATGCTGCTGTGTCAGCTTCTGTGGCAAGCAGTGCAGTGTGCTCCAGACTCAGGCTTTACACCAAACTATAACTGTCTCCAAAGTCACACATTCAGAACTGTCTCTGGCAGTTGAATGCCATGGAGAAAAGCAAAGAGTAAGCATCTTTTGGATATTTCATATGCAAAGATGGCTCTCCCCCAAATGCTAGTTTTTCAGCTCAAGATTATATTTGTAGTTTAGAAAAGTCATTTGGCACAGGAAGGATAACTTTGTATGAAGCCACCCTCTTTTTTTTTTTTTTTTGACCCACTTGTAAATATAGATTTACTTCTTCTGTTTTATACAAACTCTGTTATGTTTACAGTTTTTTGTATTGCTGTTTACAATTCTTCCATGGACTCCTGCCACGGTGAAAGAAGAAAATATTCAAGTCTTAAAAAATTAGGCAAGTAATCTTTGTACACTTCTGACAATTGTCAGAGCTACAGCATAAATAATAGGCACACAAAAAGGTACTTATGCAATTATAGTGACTGTCACCCACTTTAGCATTGTCTTTTGGATTTTTGTTTCATTTTATTCTTAAAAGTATTTGCACCAGGATGCAGGGAGCCAAACTGACCAAGGTGAAGGAGCACACACACAGCCAGGAGAGGTGGCCGCCACTAGCCTACTTCCTCCTAGCACTCCCTCTCACTTTGAGTACCATATCCCCTTGAAAAGTTGGTTTAATTACAAATATCCATCCACATAGGTAGGATGGCACATTCTTTTTTTAAAAAGCAATTTATTGAAGTATATCATTCATACATGAACATACATAAACTATAAGTGTTCAGTAAACATTGTGAACTTACAAAACAAACATGCATAACATCATACAGGGCTCCCACACATTCCCCCCTGCCAAACACCCTGCATTGTTGTGAAACATTTGTTAACAAATATGAAAGAGCATCGTCAAAGTATTACTACTAACTATAGTCTGTATCTTCCTCCCCATACATTTTTTTAAAGGATTTATTTATTTATTTACTTTTATCCATTTTTATACCCCCTCCGTTTTTGTTGTTTCTGTGTCCATTCACTGGGTAACTCTCTGTGTCTGTTTCCTGCCCTCTCTTCTCATCCTTTTCCTCCTGTCTTCACTGGGATTTGATCCTCAGAATCTCCGATGTGGGAGAGAGGCATCCTACTGTCTGTGCCACCTTAGTTGTTTTTCAGTGCATCTCATCAATGACATCATTTCCCTTGTGTAACTCTCCTGTAATGTCATCATCTTGCTGCGTGGCTCGCAGGGCCTGATGGCAACCTGTATATGGGGCCTGGCGGCTCACCTGCATGTGAGTCCTGGTGGCGCACCAGCACATGGGGCCTGACGGTGCACCTGTGGATGGGGACTGATGACTTACCTGCTTGTAGGGCCTGGCAGTGCACCTGCGCACGGGGTCTGGTGGTGCACTCGTGCACGGGGCCCGATGGTGCACCTGCTTGTGGGACCTGTTGGCTGACCCACTCATGGGGCCTGGTGGCTCCCCCACTCACAGGGCCTGGAGGCGCACCCATGCACCGGGCCTGGTGGCTCATCCGTGTGTGGTGCCTGATGGCGCACCCATGCAGGGAGCCTGGTGGCCCACGTGCATTCTATATTTTTCATATTTAAATTTTTACCAGGGATAAAAATGGAAGGAACCCAGGTCCCTCCATATGGGAGACAGACACCCAACCACCCAAGTCACACCTGTCCCCCTGCTATATCTCTTAAGGTTGACCAAAGATACCCAAAGTTACAGTCTTTTCCCATACAAGATGATCATATAATAAATCAGGCTTAGTTTATCACCAGCATTTAAAAAACCAGACCTAGGGAGAAAAACTAAGCCTGGGAATACATGCATAGTTTCTAATATAGTGAATGTTTAGCCTACCCTGATTATCACAAAATCAGGTCAGCGAGAATATTCGCATGGATGGCACTTTTTTGAGTGTATCTGACATTGATGTCTTTGATTCTGAAATCAAGGTATTTTTCTTTAAAGATATTCTTGCTAGTGACTGATGAGTGTTTTTCTACATGTCTTGGGGTAGCTGTTTTAATGTTAATACATAGTGATATTCTCCCTGCACAGAATTTTATTGATGAGTTGGAATATCTTAAGTCATAGCTTTCTGAATAGTTGTATGAACTGACATTCAACTGCTTTTAACAATTCAGTCTACCTTTTATACTAAAATTCAAACAAGAGTCTAAAATAACACACCCTTAAAAGATAATTCTTTGATATTTCAAACTTTTTAAGAACCATATCAGGAGTATGTTGGAATTTGTTGGTTTGTTGTGGGAGTAGTTACACTTCATAAATAGAATGCATAGTCTCATTGACCTCCTGTTGAAAACAATTTGTGTGTCTTAAAATTCATATTTTTATGTTCTCTCAAATGTATGTCTCTTATCTAACATACACTATGAACAAAATTGTCACCCCAGATAAGTCCTCCTTTACAAGGAATCTGTCTGCTTGAGTCTACTTCCAGTTTGATCCTTAGATATAAGAGCTATGTAATTACATGTAAATTAGATTTTTCTGCCTTAAGAATAACTGTCCTATGTAAACTATTGGATGCAGTGTATAAGCTATCCAAGGTAGTCACATCAGTTTTATATATATTGTTGGTTTTAAATTTATGTTTATTTAAATTTCTAGATTGGATTGTTTTCTACTGCTCTGTGTGAAGATATGTATTCTACAATAAAATATATTTTAACTTTTCCATAAGCTGATTTTGATTCATTTTGTCAACAAAAGCACACCCTATTCATGGGGAAAATAATCCTTGGGTTACAAGCATTGACCTGAGGAAAATGAAGTCACTTAACCTAATTTATGCTCTTGACTGTTCTGTTCCTAGAGAGGAAAGCCTTTAAAAATTACTCTCAGTTCTTTAGGGGGCAGAACACTTGTTTTAAGAGATGTGACAAAAAGAAAAACAGAATATATAGTTCAGGTCTAAAAGTGCAATTTAGGACAAAACTCTAAGGCTATGGCAGTGAATTGGGTCATTAACAGAAGAGCCCCAACGTTATTGATGCAATTTGCTTGACATTTTACTCCTATAATGTGGTGGATTACAGTTTCTCCTAATCCATTTAAATTATACATGGTTTAAATCTATATAATTTAAAACATGTAAAATTTGAATCCTGACAAATATAAAGGAGTTGCCATTAGTTAGATACTTCTTGATGATAGCTGAGAGCATCCTTTCTGTACATATCCACAATTTAGCAACTCAGCACACAAATGATTTTGTTGTTACTTTGTTGTATTTACTTTCATCTGCAGCATTTTGGAGTATAATAAAAAATAGTGTAAAGGGTTCTGTTCAAACTAAATAGTGGACTAAGCCCAATTATAGTAATGATCAGCAGATAAAAATTCTGGACATTAGATTTCTTGCAATCTAATTTTACCTGAGGTTGAGAAATAATTTTTTTCTTTAGCAAATACCTTCAAGTCACATCCTTCTCTACAGTTCAAAATTGAAAATAGATTCTGTTAACTAACATTTAGCCAGCTTTCCCTTGCCTTTGTAGGAAAAGATTTTTTTTCTCAAGCTGATCTCTGGTAAGAACAATCCTATATAAAAAATCAGTTCATTAAGATATGTATAATATAATGGAGTCAGATATTCTCTTTATAGTTGTAACAAGTGAAGCATACTTCTTTCCCATGGTGGATTAGATAACATAGAATGTTCGAGCATCAGAAGCTGCTGGTTTCTACGGTTTGTTTTAAATGTCTTTTTTCTTTCTTTCTTGTAAACCCTAACAAGATGGCATCAGTTTTAGAATGTGTGTGGCTTGTAGGCTTGTAGAAAGTGGTGACACTATACTAAAGACAGCCTCTATTTGACACCTGATATCCAGACAGCTATTGCTCTGACCCACAGCAATAGTGCAATTGCCCTTCTGTTATCTTTGTACAGAGCAGGGAATTCTGGTTTTAGTTCATTAATAACAATGTGTGTATGAGGCAATTCAACACTACAGATGGTTGCAGAACTCTATATTTGTGCCTTTTTTTCCCATCACAAAACAGGCAGAAACACATCTACTGCTTCAGGGTTCTTCCAATCTGTGCATCTTCTTATTGTTCCATTTCTGTAAGATACTCTGTAATTTTGATACATGTTCTTTGATACATGCTGCTATTTTCTTTAAATGACTGAGTTTAAAAGACTTGAGTTTTGGTCAGCAAGCTTGACCATACTGCCATTGTATCCCTTTCTCTTCAGTATGGTTTTAGAGTGCAGCTGGCTTATTAGACCTTCATGGTCTTCTCAGTCCCTGAGAATGGATCCCAGCACACCCACAGATCTGCAGCCAGCCTTGCTGGGAGACTGCCTGGGAGTGTTGGGTGCTGTAGGTTTTTGCCAGCTATGTGTGTGTGTGTCTTTCTCTCTTATCTGTCCAAGGCCAATACCAGTTGCCACATTTATCTCACATTGCTTAATTGAGCAGATGCCCCCAATGCACAGTGAGTGTGTGTTGCAGAGAGGCTCACAGGTGGGCCAGGCAGACTCTGACCTGGTTAGTATTTGGATGAGACACCACCTGGGAATACTGGGTGCTGTAGACTTTTGCCAGCTATGTGTCTCTCTCTCTTGCTTTCTCCTGTGCTGCCAAGGAAGCCTGCCCAGGGACATTAAAGGCACAGGAGGTGGCAGTGCAGCACCTGGCGACCGCTACCACTCAGGGAATCCCTCTCCTCCTCTTTCCTCTACTTTCTTCTCCTCTCCTCTCCAAGAACATCAATGTGCAGATGTCTGTTAGAGTCAATGCTTTCATTTCTTCCAGGTATATACATAGTAGCGGTATTGTTGGGTCATATGGCAAGTCTATACTCAACTTTCTTAGAACTGCCAAACAGTCCTCCATAGTGGCTGCACCATTTGACATTCCCACCAACAGTGAATAAGTGTTCCCATCTCTTCACATCCTTCCCAACATTTACAGTTTTCCTACTTTTTAATAGCAGCCAGTCTAATAGGTGTGAAATCATATTTCATTGTAGTTTTGATTTGCATTTCCCTAATCACTAGTGATGTTGAACATTTTTTCATGTGTTTCTTCACCATCTGTATTTCTTTTTTGGACAATTGTCTTTTCAAGTCTTTTGCCCATTTTTTTAATCGGATAGTTTGTCATTATATTGTTGAGTTGTATGATCTCTTTATATATCATGGTTAAACCCTTAATGGATATGTGATTGCCAAATATTTTCCCCCATTGAGTTGGCTGGCTTTTCACCCTTTTGACAAAGCCCTTTGAGGTGCAAAAGTGTATAATTTTGAGGAGGTCCCATTTATCTATTTTTTCTTTTGTTGCTTGTTGTTTGGGTGTGAGGTTTAAGAAACTACCACTTACACAACATCTTGAAGATGTTTTCCTACCTTTTCATGGCAGCTTGATATTTTTTATGAATTCCAAAAAGAGATATAGATTATGTTTGTAAACCAGTCTGTTCCTCTGGGCATGATACCCTTTGATTGTATTAGATTCAACTGAGATGCATTTGATTAAATTATGTTAAGATTAATTCTTTGACTGGGCCATGTCATTAGGGCTACTTGATTTGAGTCCCCACCCCTCCTTTGTGGGCTGTATATATATGGACACTAGCTCAAGCAGAAGATGGAAGTAGATACACAGAAAAAGACAGGGCAGAGGAGAGAACTTGGTTTCGACGCTAGAGCCCTGGGGAGACTTGAGCCATTCGTCTGATAGTTTATAGCTGACCTAGTGAAGAAAACAGAGCAGATGAGCCCAGAAAGAAATGAGCCTCAGGAGGAGAGACAAGCCTTATGCCAGCCTACAGCTGAGATTGGAAGAAGCTGGACCCATGGAGACTTAAGAGAGTAGAGGAAGGCTGAACCCTTGCAGATATCACCTGCCATCTTGCTTTAACAAATGACAACAGACTTTGGGTGAAAACATATCTCTTATGGTACCTTGAGTTGGACTCTTTAGGACCTTGTAACTGTAAGCTTTTACCCCAAATAAGTACCCTTTATAAAAACCAACAGATTTCTGGTACTTTGCATCAGCACCTCTTTTGGCTGACTAATACAATTTTCTTCTAGAAGTTTTATGGTTGTCACTTTTATATTTAGGTCCTTGATCCAGTTTGAGTTAATTTTTCTATAAGGTGTGAGATAGGGATCCTTTTTCTTTTGGATATGGCTATCCAGTTCACCATTTGTTGAATAGACTGTTCTGGCCTAGGTGGGTGGGCTTAACAGCCTTGTCAAAAATCACTTGACTATAGATATGAAGGTCCATTAATATTTCCGAGTTCCCATTTCAGTTCCATTGGACAAACTGTCTGACTTTATGCTAGTACCATGCTGTTTTTACCATCATAGCTAAGTAATATGTTTTGAAGTCAGGAAGTAAGAGTCCTCCAATTTTGTTCTTCTTTTTAAAGACATTTTTGGCTATTCAAGGCCCATTACCCTTCCAAATAAATTTGATAATTAGCTTTTTAATTTCTGCAAAAAAGGTTTTTGAGATTTTTATTGGGATTGCATTGAATCTATAAATCAATTTGGATAGAATTGACATTTTAATGCTATTTAGTCTTCCAATCCATGAACATGGAATGTCCTTCAATTTAAGTCTTCTTTGGTTTCTTTTAGCAAGGTTTGTAGTTTTCTGAATACAGGTCCTTTATGTCCTTGATTATGCTTATTCTTAAATAATTGATTGTTTTAGTGGCTATTATAAGTAGAATTTTTTTCTGATTTCCTCCTCAGTTTGCACATCAGTAGTCTATAGAAACGCTATTGATTTTTGGATATTAATCTTGTATCCTGCCACTTTGCTGAACTCATCTATTAGTTTTAATTGCTTTGTTGTGGATTTTTCAGGATTTTCTAGATATAGGATCATATTATCAGCGAATAATGAAAATTTTACTTCTTCCTTTCTTATTGGGGTGCCTTTTATTTCTTTTTCTTGCTCAATTGCTCTAGCAATACTGAATAACAGTATTGTCTTGTTCCTGATCTCAGCGAGAAAGCTTTCTGTCTTTCACTGCTGAGTATAATGCGAGCTGTAGGTTTTTCATATATGCACTTTATCAAATTGAGAAAGCTTCCTTCTTTTAGAGTGTTTTTAATCAAGAAAGGGTGCTGTATTTTGTCAAATGTCTTCTCTGCATTAATCGAGATGATCATGTGATTTTTCTTCTTCAATTTATCAATGTGTTTTATTACACTAATTGATTTTCTTGTATTGAACCACCCTTGAATGCCTGGGATAAAGCCCACTTGTTTGTAGTGTATAATTCTTTTAATGTGTGTTTGGATTAGGTTTGCAAGTACTCTTTTTGAGAATTTTTGCATCTATATTCATTAGGGATATTGGCCTGTAATTTTCTTTTTTTGTAGTATCTAGTTTTGGTATTAAGGTGATGTTAGAGTCATAGAAGGAGTTTGGTAGCATTCTTTCCTGTTCAATATTTTGGAAGAGCTTGAAGAAGATTGATATTAGATCATCTTCGAATGATTGGTAGACTTCACCCATGAAGCCGTCTGGTCCTGTGCTTTTCATCTTTGGGAGATTTTTGATGATTGTTTCAACCTTTCATTTGTGATTGGTTTGTTGATGTCTTCTAGTGTCCGTGTAGTTGGTTTGTGTGTTTCTAGGAATGTGTCCATCTCATCTACATTGTCTAGTTTCTGGGGATACAGTTGTTCATAGTATCCTTTTATGATCTGTCTTATTTCTGTGGGATCAGTTTAATATCCCCCCTCTCATTTCTGATTTTATTTATTTGTGTCTTCTCTCATTTTTCTTTATCAGTCTGTCTAAGGGTTTGTTGATTTTGTTGACTTTCTCAAATAATCAACTTGGTTATTGTTGAGTCTCTCTATTGTTTTTTCGTTCTTGATTTCATTTATTTCTCCTCTGATCTTTATGATTTTTTCCCTTTGGCTTGGTTTGGGATTGGTTTGCTTTTCTTTCTCTAGTGTGCATTTAGATCTTCAATTTTATCTCTTTCTTCTTTTTTAATGTAAGTTTTGAGGGCTATAAATTTCCCTCTCAGCACTACCTTTGCAGTGTTCCACAGGTTTTGATATGTTGGGTTCTCATTTTCATTCATCTCAAGATATTTGCTGAATTCTTTTGCAATTTCTTTTTTGAATCACTGATTATTTAAGAATGTGTTGTTTAATCATCATATATTTGTGTGTTTTCCCTTTTCCATCTATTATTGATTTCCAGCTTTATTCCATTATGATCAAAGAAAGTGTTCTGTTTAATTTCAATCTTTTTAAAATTATTGAGTGTTGTCTTGTGACCCAACATATTGTCTATCCTGGAGAAAGATCCATTAGTACTTTAAAGAATATATATCCTGCTGTTTTGGGGTGCAATGCTATATAGATGTCTGTTAGGTCTAGTTCATTTATCATATTATTCAAGCTCTCTGTTTCTTTATTTATCCTCTGTTCTGATGTTCCATTCAATACTAAGAGTGGTGTATTGAAGTCTCCAACTATTATCGTAGATACATCTATTTCTCCCTTCAGCTTTGCCTGTATATGCCTCATATATTTTGGAGCACTGAGGTTAGTTTCATAAATATTTAGTATAGTTATTTCTTCTTGGTGAATTGCTCCTTTTATTAACATGTAATGACCTTCTTCACAAAAAAGTAATTGCAAGAGAATTCACCAAACATCTTGAGACGAATGAAAATAGAGACAGCATATTAAAATATATGGGACACTGCAAAGGCAATGCTGAGAGGGAAATTTATAGTTCTGTGTTTACATTAAAATAGAAGAAGGAGCTAAAGTTGAAGATCTAACTGTACACCTGGGGGAACAAGAAAAAGAACAGCTTATTCCCAAACCAAACCAAAGGATATAAATAGTAAAGATCAGAGAAGAAATAAATGAAATAAAAAAAAAAACCCAAGAAAGTATAAACAAAAACCCATGCAAACCCTTGATCATGGTTAGTAGCAATGCTTCAATATTTGTACATCAATTGAAACAAATGTACCATACAACTGTAAAATGTTATTAAGGGAGAGTTGGAGAGGGGAAGAGGGTTGGGCATATGGGAATTCCCTATATTTTCTATGCGACTTTTCTGTAACCTAAAGCTTCTTTGAAGATAAAATGAAAAAAATAACACACTGGGGGAACATATGAAAGAAATTGTCACTGTGCATAAAAGATAACAGATCTTATGGTGATGAAAGACACATTGAAAAAAATTTTATGTTACTTTATTTTTAAATATTTTTCTTTTTACTTTTATTTTTTTTATTTTGTTATTTTTAATTATTATTTTGTTTTCTTATTATTTTTATTTGGTTACTTTTTTGGCTTTGATTTTGGGGAAGCTTCAGATTGCAAACTTGGATTGCAGTAGGGTCACAACTGTGGCAGAGGAAGATCACTGGTGCAGGGTATCCATGACAGGGGGATGCATGGGGAGGGGTAAAACTTGGGCATGCCTCATGGAATATGAATATGTTCAAGTGGTCATGCTGCATTGTCTCAGTGGGTGGGGTCCCCACAATAACCAAAAGAATATTGAATTCCCATCCTGGGAAACCTTGCTACATTCTCTAATAAGTGGCAAAAATCCCAAATACATGGGTAGTGCCTAGCAAGAGGATAGGCCATTATGCCAGGCCCTTGATATTGATGGTTGTACTTATGAACCTTGTTCTTGTGAAATTGAAGCTAAGCCTAATACTGTATATTGCCTAAGACTTACCTCCTGAAAGCTTCCTTGTTGCTCAGGTGTGGCCTCTCTCTAAGCCAAACTCAGCATGTAAATGCACTGCCTTCCCCCTAGCATTGGACATGACGTCTAGGGATATATATACATAATATATATATATATAT
>JAQZBX010061325.1:0-17117 GCA_029593785.1 Cabassous unicinctus
AACAGAAATCAGAAGGCAGAAAGATCAAGGAAGTAAATCAGATAGTTTGGGATACAAAATCAATATAGACAGAGAGTGGGAAATCACTGAAGAAGAAGCACAACAAAGAAGAGACAAGCTAGCAGCACCTAATTTTTAAAAAATGAAAGAAAAAAGAAGGGGGTAGGAAAGAGGAAAGAAAAACAAGAGACAATAAATAAACAGAGAAAAACCAAAGAACCACACATGCAAGCAGTCAAACAAATCTAAGGAAGTACAATGTTTCTTCTTGGGCCCTTGTGGTACCTCTCAGTGTGTTCTATTTATCAATCAATTGCCTTGCAAAGTTCTATCTGCAGGTTTTGAGGCAGATTTTAGCTATTAAACTAAATTAAAAAGAAAACTTCATTTTTTATTTTTTAAAGTGTCTGTCTTCTTTTTTTGGTGAAATAAGGTACCCCAAATTTGTCCTCTTTTGGACCACCCCCTTCACTGAGGCGATCCTAACTAGGCTCGTGGACACTAATCAAACACTTCCCACTTCCTGGCCTCCCCAGGGGAGCTGAAGCTCTGCTCCTAGTCAGTGCAGAATAATAAAAATGGCTAACTCTGCCCCCTTTGGAGCCAAGCCTGAATATCACCGGACTGTTGGGTAAATCAGGCTTCCTTAGTAGATTTGTCTCTTCCCTCAGTCTAGTGCTGCTTCAAGCTGGCTTATCTGCTCCCCAAAGCTATGAGGGGGTCCAGGCAGCCAAATTGACAGAAAGGAAACCACTCTCCACCTTCTGTCAAAACCCTCCCACTCTTGGAGAATGTTCCCCCTCACCGGATTGCCGGTGGGTGTTGGGGTGAATCCCTGAGCAGCTAGGTAAGTCAACTTCCTCAGCAGATTTGCCACTACCCTCAGCCTGGTTCTGCTTCAAGCAAGCTATTTTGCTTGCCAAGCCTGCAAGGGGTTCCAGGCAGCAAAATCCAGAGAAAGGAAATCCCTCTTGACCCTCAACCAGAAACCTCCCACTCTCGGAGATCGCTCCCTCTAACTGGGCTGCCTCGGGAGTCATGGCTCAAACCAGCCTCTTTCCCCAAGGGTGGGGCTCAGCCGTCTGTGTTACCCTCCACGGTCAGGGTTAAAACTCATGAATCTCTACCGAGCAATCTATGCAATCAACCTGCCTCCAGATAGATGTCCCAAGCTTCTCGCTCTCCATGCCCACAGCACAGAGCCCCAGGCAGGACCCTGTCCCCAATCAGCCATCCTCAGAGAGCTAGTCAGAGAGTGCCCTCCTAAACCATTGCCATCTTGATCTTATTACATTTTTTGACTCTAGAATTTTAAACATAATTTTCATAGTTATTTTTAAGAACTCATCTATTAATTCTAATATCTGAGTCATCTCTGAGTTATCTCTTTTGACTTTTTCCTTCTCTTGATTACAGGTCATATTTTTCTCCGTTATTTGTATGTGTAATGAATTTTTAAGAGATTTTACACTGGATATTTGGGGTCATACATTTTAGAGACTCTGTATTCTGGTGTCTTCTTCTGACGATATTGAGTTTTGTATTGAGAGACAGTTAAATTATTGGTTGATATCCTTTACCCCTAAGAGGTTTGAACTTTAGGCTCTGTTAGGGTGAGTTTATTTGGTTTTGCTGTAAGTCTTTATAATACAGTCCTTAATTCTTAGATGCAGACTTTAATCTTAAGGCATGTGACTTTCTTGTGTTTCAGTGGAAATTCTGAAGCATTGAATAAGTCACTCCAACCTGGCAGAATTTGAACTTGAGACTTTTTCTATACATATGCATTAAGAAGCTGCTGAAATTTCTGCTCACCTCTTTCAGCTTCTCAGCATTTGTTTCCTGAGCTTCTGGTAATCTCACCCTGCCCATATGCAATTCAATAATCATCTAAGTATTTGAGTGGAGTTTCAATGCAGATTTCAAAACTTCTCTTCTGAGAACTTTTCATTTCTGGAATTCTTCTCTCCATCTCTAGCTTCTATGTCAAGTTTTGTCTGACTCTTAACTTCTCAACCCTTTAAGATTTCTTTTTATTGTGCTTAAACTCTATTTCCCATAGAACACTCTTTACCACATAATGCCCTTAAGGAATAGACAAATAATATAGAGGGCATATTAGCATAAAATATATTATTCTAGTTGCATGATAATGTTTTCTTTTGTAGCTTGGATAACAGAAGAAATGAGGCCAATGTGGAATTAAGTTCTATTTCATGATAAATCCATTTGAAGCCAGCAGAAATTGTGGCTCATGTTTCTTTTCAATTTAAATATACACTCCCTGTTGGTCCTTGGCTTGGGGAATCCTACTTAAAGTTATTTTAAGTAGCTTTCTGCTATTGTTATTCAGCATGGTCTACTTCATTAATAGCTCTGGTTGGCTTAGTGGAACATGATATTCTGCCCATCAGTGTATTTCATTCATCTTATATATCCCAGTAACCATATCCAAATAGTAGGCCAAAAGTATTCAATTCTTTTATTGAAACAATACCTGTGTTATTTGGTTGGATCCACATGACCCACTTTAATTTACCCATAGACTATGCATATAACCTTCTAAAACAGCATTCTCTTTTGCTGTATTTATTGACTGTCCATTCAGTAAGGCTTGTTTGCCTGACTAAATAATGAGGCTATGAGCCACAATGCATGAATCTATAAATATACAAACTTTGTCTGAGGTTGAGAACCAACTGTTCCATGCCCTGCTAATTATGCTGCTCATACATCTGGCTTTTGAGAGTATTTAACATCACCTACTTTGACCAAGGTTTTACCATCCAGAGGGTGAAATTCAGCAGATTTCCATATTGAATCATATCCTTCAATTTGGGATCTTCCATTGAGAAATCAGGTATCTTGTTTTTCTTTAGTAAGAAATGAATATTTGATTCAGATCACTTAGTAACAGTTGCAGAAAACACTGCCAGAGGTTATATTTTGTTCTGAATGTTATGCTTATGAATATGTTATAATTCTCCTGAGTCACCTGTCATGGATGTTCTGTAATATTACTTCTATTTTATTAAGGAGCTTTGTTATGTTGCTCCATCATATTGTATATAACACTCTGATATCATCCATGGCATAAAGGGCACTTGTGATGCCACTGAGTTGTGTCTCTATGAAAGTTCAATGACTTGCCAGTAGTTATATTTAAAATGGTCTGCATCTGGTCACTGTATCAGTGAATAATTAACTACCCCATCCCAGTATTTATCACTGGGTAGTAGTATTAGTCTTTTGCCAGAATCCCCATTCTGCATATGTTCATATAGCAAACACTTCAGAAATCATCTAAGCATTAGGATTATGGGCTTCCAATGGCCCTGCATAGGAAATTCCCCATTTTAAATCTCTTAGCACTAGTGCCACCTCTAAATAACTAGTATTTAGAAAGGATAGTAATTTATTTAGCACTATTTGTGGAATATCTCTAATGGTCATGACCTGATGTCTTTAATGGTTATTCCAAGAAACTTGACTGATTGGTTAAGGCTTTGTAATTTGGGTATACTGATGAGCCCTACTTGGTTAGCAATATGTACCATTACATTAAATCCAATGATTGCTTCCAGGTGATGTGGATTAAGGTTATGCCAATGAATTTTATGGTGAGCCATTTGCTTTGTTTTATTTACCATAAAATGTGTCCCCTGGTCAGAGATGATCATGAGTAGGATATGATGGGCAATGGACAATCGAATGCTGGTAAAGAAGAAAAGTACATATCCAATATATAAGGAAACAAAGTGCTGTCAACTCCAAACTGAAGGGTTTCAATGAAGAAAGTTACCACTAGGTAACTGGGTAGTTTTCCAAGATAAAGATGCCATATTAGGGGTTCAAGCATTTTGGACATTCAGAAGTGACAGTAGCCAGATCAGGCTTGGTGAAAGGTAGATTATGGTGTTCATTGAGCCCATGTATAGTGTTTATCTCTGTAACTGTGGATAAACAGTTCACAAATGTGGTTGTGAATAAAGATGACCAATAGCCATAAGACAGATCTTTCTAATGAGATTTTTGAGAGACTGCTATGCTGTGAATTCTCTTTTCATTTACGTGGAAAACAATCACTGTTGCATTTGGTGCTCATTTGTAGAGAGTCATCTACATACCACTCCTTCAGACTGCTTTGCCATAATTTTTTCCATTTTTTTCTGTCCGAGCCATTTAATGGCTTATCAAGCTTATTTAACATCCTCCATGAATCAGTGGTGATCCATAATTCATGCTTTGTATACAAAGTGGAAAATCTGATATACTGCTCAAAATATTGCCCACAGGGAAGATTTTTCTTCCCCTCAATCACTGACTGCCATCTTTGAGTGAGAGAGTAGTTTAGCAATTTTCTACTTTTGGCTGTTGCTGGCATACTCTATTGTCCAGAGTTGTCCAGAGAAACAGAACCAACAGAATATTTATTATAGAATTTGGTTCAGATGACCACGGGGCTTGAGAAATCTGAATTCTATAGAGCAAGTTGCAAGTTGGAACTTTGATGATGTTTTCAATGTCTGACCCAGCAGAACCTGGCTGACTGAATTAGATATAGAAACTCTTTCTGACTGCTGAAATCATCAGATACACTTTTAAGTCTTTCAACTGATGACATGAGTCTTCTTTTGTTACTAACGGCAATCATCTTTACTGATTGGAGATGTAACTAGCCTAGATGCAATCAAGTGACTAATGATTTAAATACACAAAATACCCTACTGGTAACAATCGGGCCAGTGTTTGCTTGATCAAACAATTGGACAATAAAACCCAGCCAAGTTGAAATGTGAAATTAACTAGTGTACATATCATGCAGATTAATTCATAAACCAAGCTTGTTCTTAAATTTACTACCTCCATCCCACTGCTTACTTTGATTTAACATTTCTGTCATTTTAATAATTCCTTGAATGGATATTTAGTGCATTGATTTTTCAAACTTTATTATTTTCTAATACATCCAAGTAAGGATTTGGCTGACTTTCATAAGCTTTGATACATTATACTTTCATTATCATTAAGCTCAAAATATTTTCTGATTTCTATTATTTTATCTATGATTTCTTTAAAAATGTATTTTAAATTTTTAAACATTTGGGAATTTTCAATTTTTTAAAACTTTTTTAGGTAATATTCCTGTTGTTCTGAGACATGCTTTATGACTGTGATTCTTTGATATTTGTTGAGAATTGTTCTAAAGCCTTAAATATGATCAGTTTTGGGAAATTTTCCATGTTTACTTGAAAAGAATGTAGTTGTTGGATGTAATGTTCTCTTATTTCAATAAGTTAAGTTTGCTAATGATGTTCTTTAATTTTTCTGTAACATTATGAATATTTTATGTGAACGTTCTTATACTTACTGAGAGTTGTGCTAAAATCACTTATTATTATCATTGATTTGTTTGTCATGTAAGGTCAATGATTTAAAAAATATCTTGAGGCTATGTTTTTAGATGTATTCAATTCACAAAGGTTATATATTTCTGTCAAACTGTTTTTTTTTTTTTGCCATTGTAAGCATTTTATCTCTAGAAATACTTCTAGCCTTGATATTTATTTGTATATTATATTATTGCAGAGTGTAATATCCTTCTTTTGGTTAGAGTTTATGCTTTATATTTTCCATAATTTTATTTTTACTTTTTATACTTTCATTTAAGGTGTTTTTTTGTAAAGCTCATACCATTGAGTTCCTTTTAAAATAGGATTAATAAACTCATTTATATTTAAAATAAAATTTATGATGTATATATATTTAAATCTAGTACCTCATATTAGTTTTGTATTTATTATTATTGTATATAAAAATATTCAATTAGGTTTATGCACATATTTCCTCTTCCATTTATTCTTCATTCTTTCCAATATTTCCTTATGTCTAATTGGAGAAATTTTCTTCTTCCTGAGGATCACCCTCTAGAGATCCCTAGAAGTCTGTTGGTCACAAATTCTCTCAATTTTTTTTTGGGGGGGGTCAGTAAAAGAAATCTTTACATTTTGCCTTCACTTCTGAAAGACATTTCAATCATATATAAATAAACTGAAATTTATATTAATTTTACACTGTGAATATATCATTCTTTTATCTTCTGTTTTCATTGTTTATCTAGGTTTATTGCTATTTCTTTTCATGCAATATGTCCTTAAAATCCAATCTTTGTCCTTTTTTGTAGTTTATTATGCAATATCTTTTTTAATTTATCCTTTTGGAAAATTTATCCATTTTTAATTTTATGCTTCACAATATTTAAAGCACCCCACAAAATTAAAGCTTGATTTCTTTCAACATTGGTAAAAATGTTTCTCCCTTATCTATTCAACTATTTTGCTTACTATCTTTATCTTCTCTTTATGAAATTGTAAGTAAACTAATTACATGTTAGAGCTTTGCATTGTGCCCTTTAATCATTTTATGCTACATTCTATATTTTCCATCCTTTATTTCTCTCTGCTTAGGTCTGCATATTTTCTTTTAAACTTTCTTCCAATTTACAAAGTTTCTTTTCAACTGTGTCAATGAGTTGTTAAATCCAATAATTTACTTTTTAATTTCAGCCATTATATATTTTCATTTTCAAATTTCTTTCAATAAACTTGTTAGCCATTTTTGTGTTTTTGAATTATTGGAACACAATACACTTGCTTGAAGTAGTGGTGTTTTTTTTTTTTCTTTCCATTATTTGAATAATTTATCAATATGTTTCTATTGCTCTTGCTTTTTAATCAAAGTTTATCATCTCCTGTGCTTTGGTAGTTTTGTTTATTTGCCAGATTTTATATTTTAAATATTGTAGAGCTAATTCAATATTTTTGATGATTTCATCCTCTTTATGATTTTAATTTTGTTTCTTACTGGCATCTAGCTTTGAGGAAATAAATATCACAGATTCTTTAATTAAATCAAGGAATTATATTATTCGAGCTGTGTTTTAAATCCCTTGAGCACTACTTATTTTCTATTTACCCTTACTTCAAGTAAAGACTTATGTGGTTACAAACCAAAACTAGGTTTTTAAAAAGTCTTCCCTTCCTTGGTAAAAAGTGAATTCTATTTATTCTTTACCAGAGTAAAGAGTTCATAGAAAATTCCATTTAGATGTTCAGGCATTCCTTTGTGGTGTGTGTAATTAGCACATGGCTTTAAAGAAAAGAGACCACAAATGCAGGGCTTAGCTCTCTGGCTTCCTTTCTGTACAAAATATCAGCCCCAGAGATCATTGATTACTTGTATTTCTTTAATGCTTTTAAGAAGATGCTTTTTATGTTTTTTTTCTCTAGTCTTGTTGTTATTATTGGGAGATTTGGTGCAAAACAAGCCAATCTTGCTTTTCCAGGAGATAAATATAATATTTATATTTATTTTTCTAGTTTAGCAATAGATTTGTGAGAGAAAATTTCTATGGATTATTGTATATTTTGAAACAATATATACATGAGATGTAATTTTCAATGTATTCTTCTTATTGGAGCATATAATTTCAGTTTTGTGCCTGATAAAGGCATTATCTGATCAAATAAATACTTATGCCTTATTCAGAGAAGCATAAAGCATCAGGAATCCTTTGCATTCACCTGAAAGCAAGATAGAGACATATGCCCTATGTTTATATTTTTTTCTAGAGCTGAGTCATAATTTAGTCCACAGAAACCTTGACCATATCAGCCAATTCAAATGATGATGATTTGGTCCACATACTGATAACATCATGTTGGTGATATCTGAATCACATGTAAATGAAGTAACAAATGAATTATTTGAAAGAAATTTCATGAAAATGAACTACCTCTCCATTAAAAATTTGGAAGATCTTGAAGTCAGGGACTTTTTTGCATAGTTCTTCAAATCAAGGAAAAGTTTCAACGTATTTTGCCACTTACCAATCCAAAAGGCACAGTGTTTAGTTACACTCCTTAAATTTTATGATTAATGCATTTAAGTCTGCTGAATTTTGCATTTATTAGATTAGGTAAAAACTTAAGGTAAATTAATGCATTTATTAGATAAGGTAAAACCTGCCATCTTCTAGTGGGTCCTTTCACGTGATAAAAATCATAAGCTAGTTCAGATGGGCATTTGTGTGCCTCTTTTATCTATTGCCCTAAGGACACAGAATATACAATATTAAATTCAATATATGTGTAGATTAAGATGTTTGAATGGGCCTATGGTAAGCCAAGTTTTGAAATAACAGTGAAAGTCCTTAGATATGTGAGGTACAGAAATTCACCTGTTGGAAAAGAAGAAATTCCTTTATTGTAGAAACAATTGCTTAATTGATACTGCACTGAAATTAAGGGGAAGAGAACATGGAAAAATAGTAGAGAAAATAATTCATAAATACCAACTGTGGCCTTGTAGCCAGTTGCAGGAATGGTGATAGTGACTTCTGTATATACTTTCTTTAATTTTGTGATCTATCTATCTATCTATCTATCTATCATCTATCTAGCTTAATAAAATTACTGTCTCAACACAAGAAATATATACAAGTGAATCAGTCAAAAGAGCATAGAAGTAAATGAAAGCTTGAAATAAGATTTGGATTACCTGAAATATGACCACAAAGAAGACAAGTGATTTGAATTCCCTGATTAGGTGGGCACCAAGGTACATTCAATCTCATATATGTATTTAGTGAGGAAATGTACAAAGTTGACGAGCCAGTTTGAAGTTCTAATCAAGTTGAGTTTTATCCAACTGAGAATAAATAGATTAAAATAAGACACATCCTCAAATCAAAATATAAATCATCATGTTGTGGCTACTCATGAAAACAATTGTCAAGTGTTTTTCAAAATAGAAAATCTTTATGGCTCCAGCTTATGCAGATGAAGGCTTTGATGCACAACATGCACCTCAACTCAGAACTACTGAGCTACTATTACCTGTCTTTTCAAGAACCAGCATGTATTCTTAAATTCAGTCCATTCCTGTGGATGAAAACCCATTGTAAGTAGGACCTTTTTACAAGGCTACTCCAGTTAAGGTGTGGAACATCTCATTCAGAATGGGTCTAAATCCTTTTACTGGAGTCCTTTATAAATGGATTGAATACAGAGAGAAAAAGAGCTAGATAGAGACAGAGATTGAGATGATAGAGATAGAGATAGAGATAAAGAGATGAGAGAAAGAGATGATAGAGAGAGAGGTGAGAGAGAGAGAGAGAGAGTGCGTGCGCGAGAGATAAAGCCATGGAAGCAAGAAGCTGAAAGAAATGAAACCTAAAAGAGAAGGGAGAGATCAGCAAACCCTGCTACAGGCCTTGCCATGTGACTGAGAAGCCAGGGATCACCAGTAGCTGATCTTCAGGTAGAAAGCATCACTTTGATGATGTTGTTATTTGGACATTTTTCCTGGACTCTAATCATAAGCAAATAAATTCAAATTGTTTCAACTAAGCCCATTTCATGGTATTGCTTTGAGTGACTTAAGAAACTGAAAAAGCATGTCAATTTCAGTTTATTCCCAGTCACTTTGCTCTCTGTCTCTATGCCTTTAACAGCTATTATAAGTTTCTCATGTGGTGATGTGGTGGGATAAGGGAACCTCAGACTGGTTCTCACTTCATTTGAATGAAATATAATTTTCATTTCCTATAGATTTCCTTATATGATGATTACAAATAATTTTCCACTTTAAGATTTTCTTTTCACATTACAGGTGGGTTTTTATAAAATAACACTTTGTTCTCTGCTAATTTTCTTGGGAAGACCTAGGTCTTTTAATTCTAAGGATTGTTGTAGGGGAGAAGAAAACTTTCTTAGAGAGTTTACTCCATTTGATTTGTTCCAGATATTCTAATAAACTAATCTATAGAATGACCCAAGAGATTTCTGAAAACTCAAATTTCTGCACAGGTTGGATTTTGTCTTCAATTTTTATCTAGTACTCTAGATGTTTTTCTTTTTATATTTTCTCGGGTATGTATACCTCTCATTGCTTGTAGGAATTTGTGGAAGGTGTCAATTTCCTGGGATGAGGTTGGGGAGATAGAGTATCAGGTTTTTAATTAGAGAAGAAGTGGCCATAGGGATATGTTGTTTGAATGACTGAATGGTAAAAGAGTTCTACTCTTATCTGTAAGATATCTAGTATTGGCACTTCCAGAAAGTTAAATTCCAGCATTTGCCTTGTTGGGTAAAATCTTAATGGCCAGGGTCATGGAGGTTATCCTAAATTTGCAAGTAAAGTAATTTTTGGTTGCTTCATCAAAATTGATTGAGAAAGGGCAAATTTAATAACTAAAATCAGTGTTTTTAAATTTGCTTGTGTCACCAAATAATGAGCTTGGCCAGTTTAATTTATACTAGTTACGCCAGTTTTTACATTTTCATGCAAACATATCTTCTTTGTTATCCTTTGAACATATATTCCCAGCAGATGAGAATGTTCAGCTATCTTTACACAATAAATATTGAAGTTTATTTAATATCTTTATATTCTAGGCAGTCACTTTACATATTTCTATACCTCACACTTATCTGAAAGACTGAGATGGTGAAAAGCCTTAGTGGAGATATGGAAATTATAGTCACTTGGAACTATTTCTAGATGCATGGTTCAGCAAACATTGTCCTGTGTTTTATGGTCACAGATAGATAGATATAGGAATTATCTACAGTTACCCTCAGAGAAAGAAGAACTGCTTTTTAGGATGAAGGGCAGTACTCAAGAGGTGAATTCTTGAAAAAAAAATAGCAAAGGATAGTCATTGAAAATTTATGTGATATATTGAAATATAAACAATATCCTACATATATCTTCACTAGAGGAAGTCAGAATTGGTGAAATTAAGTTAGCAAAGCACAGAAATCAACATGGAAACATTTGTTTTAGCATTATAGACTGAATGATATTTTTTTATTCATTTTGCCAAATAACAAAAGAAACATATTATGCATTACAAATAAACCAATGGAATCATAATCTTGGTTCATGGGATTTTATATATATCACGATATATTGGTAAATATAAATAATTATTTTAGATATAGTTGAATTAGGGAACTTTAAAGTGTATACTATGTAAAGTGTATTAGGGTGCAAAGGAATAAGTTCCTATTATGTTGTGGAAGCTGGATATGCACTTTTATCTGTAAATATTTTAAAACTATCAGAGCAATCATCTTAGTATATATATATAAAGAAACTAGTGAACCAGGAAGTATCTTGCCAATTGTCAGAGATATTTATTAAAGTGTAATTGTATTGTACTATGTAGGGTATTTTTTGTTGCTATGGGATTTCAATTTATTTTATTTTAAAAGCTAGTGTTTTTAAGAAACTATATTACATTATTTTTTTCTAGAGAAGTATTAAGTGGTTTAAGTTAAAACCTTAGCAAAACTACCTTTCAATCTTTATAGTATTATCATTTTGATAATAGAAACTATAGAGGATGGTTTACATTCAAATTTTTTACAAGTAATTAATTTAGCTGACCAATAGCAGATTTATTCTGCTGAAATGTAACATTGATTATTAATAAGAGTGAGATTATTAGTAAGATCCTGCAGAAAGTAAGGAGTAAAAAGTATTTTTAAAAAATGGGGTATAGCTTACTTTATACCCTTACATTCTTCAATAGGAGTGCCTTTTTTGATCTGTAGCATCAACAGTGGGCAGAATTCCTGAATCAACTGGAAGAAATATGTGTATGAGATATATGGAATATTTGTCATGGCTGGCTTCTAAAGAAAGCTCAAAATTTTTCTACACATGTATTCCCTCACCACCAAATCTTTGTGAATGGTATCAGCATGTCTACTTTAGAGGTTTAGTAATTCTGTGATTTTCCTCAAAAAGAAGTGTTGGTTTTCTTAAATCATTTTTCTCTGTTCTTTAAATTTGTCTTTAACTATCAGACCTAGTGACTGTGGTATCTTTATTTTTTCTTTTAGATTATTTTTATTTTCTAGAATGTGCTGTTTTATTTGCTGTGGCTCCCAAAGAAGCCTCGTAGGTAGGCCCAAGAAGTCTCAGGTGGTTGGGCATTCAGCCCTTCCTCACTAAAGGAAATTTTACTGAAGAAGTTTTTTAAAATAATAAAAGCTTTGCTAATTTACCTTAACATTATTTTTACATATAGGTATTAATTTCTTTAATAAAATTTCTCTTTTTCAAGATATGAGCCTTCTTTTCTTTCATTTTCTGATTTTTAGCTCTACTTCTGATGTCTGGGACCAATTTTTTTCTATTCTTCTGCTTGCTTCTAGTCAACACACTTCGTATCACAGGTAAAGATTACTATGCATAAGACATACAATTTTATCCTATGTCCAAAACGGGGTTCTTGATTTATAGGCATGAATTATTTTTATCCTGGATCATATCTATAATTCTTACCAATTGAAAAAGATCTAAATGATTTGTTCTGATTCAATATTCATAGTGAAGCATTCAAGAAAAATAATAACAGCAGGCAGAATTCTAGGCACTTTGTGTGTAATAAGACAATTCTAAGAAGATTAGTATTCCTATTTTACAAATGATGAAACTGAAGTGCACAGGGTTCTATTAATTTACCCAAGATCACATAGTTAGTGATGAAACTGGGATTCTAACACAGGTAGTATGACTCCAGAATCCACATTATTAAACACTGGCCAGTGCTCTCTCTCCAGGGATGTCTTGGGTCTTAAATAAGTAATGAGGACCTTGTAATCATTATTTAGTCACTGTAATTATCAATCTCACTTGCCACTGACTAGCAGTAGTAAGCTTGGAAATTATTATCTGATTATAAATATAGGAAAAAATTAAAAATTAGAATAACAGAATAAGTTGGAGCTGTACAGGTGAAACAGCAAGTTGGACTAGAAAAGATTCTGAGTTTGTCTAATTCAATCTCTTTTTTTTTCCAATGAAAACACAGGCTTGTAATTAAATTTAGAAAATGGCAGAAACCCATGACTTCTTATACTGAGCTTGAACATTTCCCTGCTGCATTTTAGAATATAGTTTTTAATGTGTTTTGAGCAATGTCAGTGCCTAAGAAGCATCATAAATAAAACTGTCCCATTTCCTCTCTCTCTTTTCATTGCTTATCATGCTCCCCCTACCACATAGAACATTCCAAGTGTTTTGAAAAATACTAGTTATGAATGTACTAGTTGGTGATAGTTATGAGTCACTTAAGTTCAGTCTAAATTATTTACTGAAAGTCTTGATATGTACTACATAATTTTGTAGTTATTTGGTGCATTTCAAAGTCCAGCTTATTGAAATTTAGTAAATTTATGAAAATTGAATGATCTTTGAGACTTGAAGAACTGAACCTCTAATAATGCAATATCATAGCATTGAGCAAGATTTCAAGAGAGGCATTATTTTGGTGGTACATGGACATATTGCAAAGGTATCACAACAGATACTGCCAACTCAACGGGCTGACTCTATGCCAATTTGTTTGTTTAGAGTTTATCTCCACAACAATGAGTAAGTTTCTTGATAGCAGGAACCTTTTCCCTCTTCGTCATTGCTGACTTCTGTGCCAAGACCTGGCATGGATGTCTTGGAGGCTTTTGACTACTTTTCAATATGTTAGATCCACTAAGACTTTGAGATGGAACTTCTTACCTGTTGTTCTAAGCAAGTAATCTGAGTGGAAATAGAATTGTCAAAGGAAACCATATAGAGCTTTTTGGAAGAGGAGCTCAATAAATATTTATGAAATATTTATTATGTGTATGCCACTGTAGAACATACAATGGAGATTTGCTTAATGACATAATGAATGTATTTGTAGTCATGTTAACAATTTCATTACAGATTCTGTTCTACCCAGCTCTCATCTCTGAAATAGGTCTTAGAGAAAGGTAAATGGGGCACAGTAACCATGTAACAGAATTTGTTCTTCTGGGCCTTACTAAGAATCCTAAGGGACAAAAAGCATTATCTGCCCTGTTTTTACTCATCTTCATCATGACTATGGTTGACAGTCTGTTCATTGTGGTGACTGTTATTGCCAGCTCCTCGATGGCTTCACCCATGTACTTCTTCCTTACCTATCTTTCACACATGGATGCCACTTATTCCACTGCAATTTCCCCCAAAATGATTTCAGACTTACTCTGTGACAAAAAGACTATTTCCTTCCCAGCTTGTATGGGCCAACTTTTTATAGAACAATTATTTGGTGGTGTGGAGGTCTTCCTGCTGGCAGCAATGGCCTATGATTGCTACATGGCTATCTGTAAACCACTGCATTACTTGACCATCATGAATAGAAAAATCTGCATCTTGCTGCTGCTGGTAGCCAGTGTTGGAGGTTTCATGCATTCTGTTGTTCAACTTCTTTTTGTGTACAGCCTCCCTTTCTGCAGCTCAAATGTCATCGACCACTTCATCAGTGACATGTACCTATTATTGGAACTTTCCTACACTGACACGTAATTTATACACTCACAATGGTTGCCAATAATGTTGCAATCTGAATGGTCATCTTCATCCTACTCATCTCTTATGGGTCATCCTAAACTCCCTAAAATCTCACAACCAAGAATGGAGGCACAAAGCCTTATCTACCTGCAGCTTCCACATCGTGGTGGATGTCTTTCATTTTGTCCCCTGTATTTTCTCTTATGTTAGGCCTGTTTCCATCTTTCTCATCCATAAGTCTGTGAGTGTGTTTTTTACTATTATCACTCCCATGTTGAATCCTTTACTATACACTTTGAGAAATTCTGAGATAAAAAATGCTATGGGAAAACTCTGGTATAAAAAATTAACTTAAGGTAGAATAAGAATGTGTCACCCACACTGAACACAGCAGCTTTCCTTAAAGGAATTATGCATTTTTAACATTTAAGATTATTTCTGTTCTTTAGCTCAGTGTCTATGCATGTACATTTCAGGATATTTGGTTGGAAAATGGTACTGTGTTAGATGGGATGTGTTTGATGGGGAAAAGTTTCTAGATCTTTATTAGGGAAGTGATAATAACTTACTCTGGACTTGAATATCATACCAACCCATGATGTAAGCATATTTTTGTTTTTACATACTAGTTATTATAAGCATTTTGGACATCCTTAAAAGAACAAGGAGAGCTTTTGCTTGTGTCTTCATGATACTGAAAATATGAATAAAAAAATGTGTTACTTTGCATAAGCAGTGTTCTCTTAAATTTGCATTGAACTTAAATAGTTTTTACATAGTTTTTAGTTATAGTAACAATTTGTTTGATAAAAAATTCTGTTTTTTCAATTTTATTTTTAAAAAAAACAAAAGTTTTTCTTACTATCTTGGAACATCCCAAAACCATAAAGTTGAAAGAATTATTTTTTAGTGTAATATCATCTCTATTTAGCAAAAGATTATTTTTCTAACTAAAGAAAAAAGTTTTAAAGCTGTGCTTATTTTTATATATTATTATTACTTTTCATGCATATTGAATAATATACACAATATATGCATAAATTTTTGTAGACTCTTACCTAGAATATGATCAATATCACCAAAATGTAATGTGTGCATCCTCAGATACCATTCTTCTGCCTGTCCTCAGAAGTAATCCCAACCCTGAATTTTTTGTGAATCAAAAATTAAAAATATTTTCCATATGCTTGTGTCCTTAAAGTATATTGTTTAGATTTTCTTACTCCTTGTCTTTAAAAAAAATTATATATTGTAATGCTTGGTTTTCTGCATCTTGCTTTTATCACTCAGTGTTAACTTTCTATGATTTGATCATGTGACTGCATGTCACTCTACCCCAATCATTTCCAATAAAAACCAATATTGTATATTATTCCATTATGAATGTGTCACAGGCTATGCATCTGTTCAATATCAGTGGTCAATGGGATATTTTTAGTCTTTGATATTGCAAACACAACTACTTAGGACACCTGAAAAAATTATTTTGTATTAAGTAGGGTGCTTACATGTTCACTTTTACAGATGACTGCAATGTTTTCCTAAGTTGTATTATCAGTTATATAACCAAAAGCAGTATGTAATTGTTCTGTTACTCTATATCCTTATCAAAACTTGTCAAATTTTTGATATTTTTGCTAATCTGATGGGCATAAAAATGTGATTTCATTGTGGTTTTATTTTGCTTTCCTTATTGCTATTGAAGTTGACTGTGGTTTCATTTTTAATGGACATAACCTTTTTGTAATCTAGCTCCAGGAAATATTCTATATTTTCTTCTATTTAAATTTATTTCCTTTTTAAATTTTCAGCTTTATCTATTGAGTGTTCATTTTTGTTTACACTGTGAGGTTAGTATCTTATTTCATTTTTCCCAATGTAGACTACTAGTTGTTTAAGAATCATTTATTGAATAATCAATTCTTTTCCTATGTCATATATGGAGTTTTCATTTATGTCTGATTCTTATTCTGCTTTATCTCTTTTTGTCAGCTAATCAATTGTTTTAACCCTATGTTCATTTCTATACCTATATTTATAATAAGATTTTTATGTCTGGCAAGACAAGTATCCCCAATGTTATTCTTCTGCTGAAGAGATTGGGTGATCATGAGCTTTTGCTCCTACATATGCATTTTAGATTCAACTTGTCACATAAAAAAAAAGAAAAAAGCTATGGGGATTTTTATTGGAATTACACTAATGTTATCTTTATATTTGGTAAGAATTGGCATCTTTATTGTATTTCATCTTCCCACCCCTGAATGTAACATATCTCTCCATTCATTTAATGCTCTTGAAGTTTTGAAAAGTTCATAAAATATTTTTCATATTTTTAATAGATTTCCTCCTAGATATTTTAATTTTAATTTTTGCTGTGCTTACACACAGCTTTATTGAACATAGATTATATCAATATTTGTAATCTTTGCCTCATGCAAGCAAAATCATATCTTAATTTAAATCAACAATTTGTATTCATTTTCTTAATACTGAAATATTTTCCCATTTGTACTTTTACAAATTGCATTTCTATATATTTACCTAATTTCATTGGCATGTTAAAAATCTTTTGATTGATTTTAAAGAGATTTTACATATTATAATGCAAAAGAAAACTTTTTCTTCATAGTATTTTATTTTTTTACTTCTCTCCATCCCCTTGTTGTTTGTATTGTTGTATGCTGTGTCTTTAGGAGGCACCAGGAACTGAACCTGGGACCTCC
>JAQZBX010061326.1:0-17127 GCA_029593785.1 Cabassous unicinctus
ACAAACACCACCTGGAAGAAGATCCTGAGGCACAGCTTTCAGCCTGCTAACTCACACAGACAAGTTAACACAAAGAACTTATCAGAAGACAGCTAGCAGCTTCCACCCAGCAGCTGAGTTATCAGAATGTAACTTGCAACATTCTCACATGGCAGAAAGAAAGGAAAACAGAGAGGGCCCCACCATCATCACCCACATATTTTCGTAAACACCTCACACCAGCTCAGGGCTCAAGGAGAGTAGACAGAAGCAAATTATCACTGTCCAGAAACCTCTAGAAACCATATCACTCAATGAATTTTCACCCTCTTTGTCTTAAATACTCCAATCTATGTAAACCCTATAAACCCTAACCCCCAATGATAGCCAGTAAAACCAGAAAACCCTAGAGAGAGGACACGCGTGTTTCACCTGTAGCACGCCCGCTCCCATTACTCCGGTCGCATATTATGTTTTCTCTAATTTCTTAATAAACTCTTTACTCCATTGCATACCCTATGGCATGTTCTTATATTCCTTTATGTGACATAGCCAAGAACCTAGACACAGGCTCCAATAACGAAAGTATGCAATCTTCATTTTGCTTAAATTTTTAAAATGTCAACCAGATATTAGAACCTAGTTAATATGCTAAAACCTACCATATTTTACCTTACATTTGTTTAATGACGTAAGCAAGATATTTTCATATAAATCTTATGTCTGCTCACCTATAAGTTAGATTAAAAGCTGTGATTATCCCTTTTTGATCTAGGTGAAGGCAGAAATCTAAAATGGCTTGTCTAAGACCATACAACTAGTTAGAAGATCTGGTACGAGAACCTATATCTTGTCACTGCAAGTTAAACGTTCATACTGAAACTAGAAAAATTATTAATATTTTACTTAAAGCAGTAAATAAATGTGAATGTGTATGGACAAAAATATTTAATTGCTTAGAGAACAATTTCAAAGATAATTATTAACCTTTTAAAGAAATATTTCAAAATTTGATTTATTGAGAAGTAAAGTCTGAACATAGGCATTATAACACTATAAAAGAAGTTTGATTTTTTTTTCTGACAATCCTGGAGGAATAAACTAAACAGAAATATCTTTTCTTTCCTCTTCTAAACAGAATGGCATAGCTTTGTAATCTTCTAAAAAATAATGCTGAATTGTACATCTCTGTCTGTAGCAGAATGGAAATCTTATGAGTTAGGTTTTCCTTTGTTCTGTTTCAGAAAAGGAAATGAACAGCTACTACACTGCCCGGCTCCAGGAAACACCGTTCCCTTAAATTAGGCTGATGTTGTACAGCATTAGCATGAGTCCCAGAAGTGAGGGAATAGTTTTGAACACCACAAATGAACAATTATAAATGGAAAATATTTGTATTCTTATTTTCATTAAAAACTAAATTTGTACAAGTTAATAAAGGGGTAGACAGTTTGCTTTCTGGAAGTATATTAGAACTAGGGCTAATTGTGAAAAAGATCAGAACAAGTTAGTGAAAAAATGTGAACTATAAGACAGGTGAATTAGCTTCAAGTACATCATGCAATGGGATCATTTTTACAAATATTTGTCGAGTACTATCTTTGGCATGAGGCAGTGTTTTATGCTCAATGGGAAATAGAAAGCTGAACAAGACAAGGAATATCCTCAGGCAGCTCACCTTTTATCAGGAAATTGTAGAACATATGCACAAATAATTTGCTTGAACTAAAATGACAAACTTGTCAAATAAAGATTCATTTAAAGTAATTAATATGTAGATCGTGATTAGGAAGAACTTGAGACTTCTAATGTTCATTAGGTATTTAATAATTAATGCATGCGTTCTATGTGTAGCAAGCTTCAAAATGATGTGTTCTCTTAAGTAACTTCAATGTTCTTTCTGTATTCTTGCATGGATTACCAAAATTTTCCTTTCTAGAGCTACATGGTTTTAGATTTTAACTTAGAAAAGTTCAAGTTAGTGAAGTTGAATTATATTAATTAAATAAAACCTACTAAACTTTAAAAAAAACTATAAATTATATTCATACTATCCTTATGAACAACTGTATGCCAATAAATTAGATAACCTAGATTAAATGGACAAATTCCTAGAAATACACAAAACACCTATATTGACTTAAAAAGATATAGAAGATCTCAACAAACAAATTACTGGTAAAGAGACTGAAAGAACAACGAAAATCTTCCCAACAAAAAAATCCCAGGACCAGATGGCTTCACAGAGGAATTCTACCAAACATTCCAGGAAAACTAAACTCTGATTATGCTCAAACTCTTCCAAAAGTTGAAGAGGACGAACCTTCCCTAACTCATTCAACAAGGCTGTCACCTTCAAAGCAAACCTAGATTGAGATACCTCAAAAAAAGAAAATGATAGACCAATATCTCTTTTGAAAAAAGATGCAAAATTCCTCAACAAAATGCTAGTAAACCAAATCCAATAGCACATTAATATATACCATGAAGTGGAATTTATCCCTGCTAGAGAAATGTGGCTCAAAATATGAAAATCAATTAACGTAATAAACCATATTAACACAACAAAGGACAAAATCACAAAATAACCTCAGATAATGCAGAAAAGGCATTTGAAAAAACACAGAACACTTGATAAAAACACTTAGAACACCAGGAATAGAAGGAAAAATTTTAACATGTAAAAGGGCATATATGGAAAACCCACAGCTAACATCCTACTTAATGGTGAAGGACTGAAAGCTTTCTTTTCAAGATCAGGAACAAGAAAAGGATACCAATTGTTAACACTGCTATTCAACTTTGAATTGGAAGTTTTTGCCAGAGCAGTTAGGCAAGAAAAAGAAATAACAGGCATCCAAATGGGAAAGGAAGAAGTAAAACTTTTTCTAGTGGCAGATGGTATGATCCTACATATATAAAATGCTGGGAAAAAAAATCCACTACTTAGACTCTTGAATTTGGCAACATGGCAGGGTACAAGATAAATACCCCAATATCAGTAGTGTTTCTATAAACAAGCAATGAACAACCAGAAGAACAAATCAAGAGAAAACTCCATCAAAATAGCAACTAAAAAATTCAAATATCTAGGAATAAATCTTACCAGAATTGTAAAGGACTTGTACACAGAAAAATTCCAAGCATTGCTAAAAAGAGATCTAATATGATGTCTATATAAATGGGATATTATTTGGTTGTTAAAAAGGAATGAAGTATTGAAACATGTGAAAAAATAGATGAACTTTGAAGACATAATGTGCAAGGAAATAAGCCAGAAACAAAAGGAAAAAATTTGTATGCTCCCACTGATTTGAAACAATTAGTTGAAATAAACTCATAGAGGTGGCATCTAGAATATAGGTTTCCAGGGCTGAAGTTGGGATAGGGAATGGGAAGTTAAGGATAAAAATGTACAATGTTCCTATTTGGAATATGGAAACATTTGATAATGGATATTGGTGAATGAAATTAACAGCACTGAAATACATATCTGAATATGATTAAAAGGGAAACTGTTAGATTGCATATATATTAATCGAAAATTTTTATATACTCCATTAACTGCCCTACTTCACTAGATATTGCCCATATACTCAGGGATTCTTGCTGTTCTATTAGAGAATGTAGCACGACAACCCAGTATGGCAATTCAATAGTTTTTCTGTCATTGTGGGGTTCTCCACCCACCAAGACAATGCCCCATGGCGACTTGAACATATTCATATACCATAGAGGCATAGCCCAGGTGCATTTCTCCTCACACATTCCCCCTTCACCAACACCCCACACCAGTGATCCTCCCCTGCCACAGGTGTGATCCTTCTGAGATCCAAAACCTCCCCAAAACAAAGCCAAAACAATAAAAATAAAAATAATAAGAAAATAAAATAATAATAATTAAAAACAAATTAAAGTAATAAATTAAAATTTTTTCATTGTCTTTCATCCTGTAAGATCTGTTATCTTTTATGTAAAGTAACAATTTTTTCCATATATTCCTCCAATGTCTAATTATTTTTTTATTTATCTTCAAAGAATCTTTAGGTTGCAGAAAAATCACAGAGAAAATATAGGGGATTCCCTTATACCCAAACCCCTCCCACTCTTCCCCATTAATAATATTTTACATGTGTATTATACATTTGTTACAATTGATGGACAAATATCAAAGAATTGCTACTAACCATGGTCGATGATTTATATGTTATGGATACATTTTTCCCATACACTTTTACAGGTTTTGATAAAATTTCAAATGTCCTGTATACATCATTGAAAGGTCATGCAGAACAATTCTAATGTTCTGAAAATGTCCTATATTCCATCCATTCTCTTCCTCCGTCTTCCTTTCCTTGGAACCTATGGTAACCACTAAGTTTCAATTTTTGAAGAATAAGCATTCATAGTTAAATGCAATAATATTGAGTGCTTGACATTTTGGTCTGTTTTCTTTCATTAGGCACTGCCTATGTTCATGGGAGATTCTTGCACTGCAAATTGAGAATATAGCAGGACTCCCCAGGGTGAGAGTTTAATAATTTCTTGTTTATTGTGTGAGTCTCTACCCACTAAGATAACACTCTATGTTAAGATGAACACTTTCATATTCCATAGAGGCATGCCCCAGGTGTACCCTATCCTGCATATCATCCCACCCCTGACACCCTCACCAGGCCGTTGATGTTGATGGTTGTCTTATGAACCTTGCTTTTATGAAATTGAAACTTAGCTTAGTATTTTATATTGCCTAAGATTTACCTCCTGAAAGCCTCCTTCCTGCTCAAATGTGGCCTTTCTCTAAGTCAATCTCAGCATATAAATGCACTACTTTCCCCCCAGAGTAGGACATGAGCTTGGACATGAGGCTCATCCTGGAGATGAGCCTCCCTGACACTGAGGGATTATTACCAAGCACCAACTAGAGATGCTGGAAGAAGACCTTGACCATGAGGGGGAAACGGTAAATACAAATGAGTCTTTATGGCAAAGTGATTTCAAAGTGTGTTGGGAGGCCATTCCAGAGGTTACGCTTATGCATGTCTCAGGAGGATCTCATTGACTGCCACAGTAAACAGTGCCTCAAATAGTGAGATTGCTGAGGACTCTAGAGGCATCTAGACAATATGGGTAGAGTAGATAATCTCAGGAATTTGAAACCCTGTCAAGGGGGTCTTATTTTGGAATATATGCTCCCCAAAGTAACAAGGTAGACTCATTTATAATTTCCCCACACATGGCTCTTGCGCCCATTTTATTTGAACCTATAATTAGCCCTATATTTTTAAATATATGTCCCAGGCTCTTAAATCTTCTGGCTCTTCATATGATTGAGCCCTGAATCTCAGCAGATTTGAAACACCTACTCTCTAGATCATTGGACAAACCCAGGACAACTATCAAAGTATGATGATGGACCTGGGGAAGCCCCCTATGTTCTCAAACAGAGGGGCAGGAGTCTATTGAGAGCATGGGTGGTGCCCAATAGGGAAGGACAGACCAGTATGTCAAGCCCTCAGTGTTGTTGCAATTAATTATGAATCTGATCCTGCAAAGAGTGAAGCCTGGTGGTTGCCATGGGTCCTGAGGGAAGAGGGTGGGAGGAATAGAATAGACAGAGCAGGAAGCATTTTGAGAGTGATGCAAGTGTTCTAAGTGATCTTGCAATGATGGATAGAGGCCATGTTAAATTTCATCGAAATTTACACAAGTGTATGGTCCAAAATGTAAACCATTGACCATGGTTGGTAGATATGTTTCAATATTTGTACATCAGTTGGAACAAATGTACCATCCACATAAAATGTTATTAATAGGGGAATGGGGAAAAGGGGGAAGATGGTGGATATATGGGAGTCCCCTATATTCTGTACGTGACTTTATTGTGACCTAAAACTTCTTTGAAGACAAAATGAGAAAAGACATTGGGGGAATAAATGGAAGAAAATGTCACTGAACATACAGGGCAACAGATCTAACAGTGATGAAAGGCAAAATGTCAAAAATTTAAAATACATTTTATCATTTTTTATCCCAAATTTTTAAAAACAAATTTGTATTTTTAAAATTTTTTGTATTTTATTTCCTATTTTTAAAATATCATTATTATTTCATTTTTTAAAAATTTTATTTGGCTATTTTATTGGTTTCATTATTGAAGAGGTTTTGGGTCACAGAAGGGTTACACCTGTGGCAGGGGAGGATACTGATGAGGCATACATGGGAGGAGGTTCACCTGGGCATACATATAAGGCATATAAATGTGTTTGAATGTTCATGGGGCATTGTCACCCTGGGTAAAGGTTCACACAACAACCAGAAGAATACTGAATTCCCATCCTGGGTTACTGTGCCACATTCTCTGATGGAACAGCAAGAATCTCCCAAGTACAGAGGTAATGGCTACTGAAGGAGGATCATCCATTGACAGGCCCTTTATATTGATGACTGTGCTTACGAGCTTTTACTTTTTAAAATTAAACTTAACATTGTATTATAGGGTGTCTAAGCATTGCCTACTGAAAGCCACCTTGTTGCACAAATTTGGGATCTCTCTAAGCATAACTCAGCATATAAATCTAATAACTCCCCCACCCCCCGCCCCCAGCATGGGACATGACTCTCAGGGATAAGTCTCCCTTGCTCTGAGGGATTACTAGCAAGCACCAACTAGTAACGCAACTGGAAAAAGACCTTGACCAGAAGGGGGAAAAGGTAAAGACAAATGAGTTTATATGGCTAAGAGATTCAAAGTGAGTTGGAAGGTCATTCCAGAGGTCACATTTATGCATGACTAGCAGGATCTCACTGACTGCCAAATTAGACACTATCTCAAATAGCAGGGCTCCTAAGGGCTCTGGAGGCACCTAGGCACTGTGGTCAGGGCAGATAGCTCAGGAATTTGGTGCCTTGCCAGGGGACCCTACTATGGGGTTTGTGCTCCCAAGGGTGACAGTATTGGACTCAGATGTGGTTTCCCAAACATGGCACTTTGTCCTTTCTATTTAAAACTATAGTTGGTGCTGGAGTTGGTAGGTGTAAGTCTAAAAGACTGCAATCTTGTGGCTGTCCATGTGCCAGCTGGAGTTGCAACATCTACTCTCCATTTCATTGTACTCACCCAGGACAATTAACAAGGAGATGATGATGGACAACCACCATACGAAGGAACCGAGAGAGTCTACAACTACAAGTAAGAGAGTCTCATACATCGGATGTATGGGACTGAAGCCACCTCTCCAATTAGAGGTGGAGTGGGCATCACCATCTCATAATCCTCAGGATTAGGGAATGAAGTATGGATTAGAGTGGACTAAGTGGTATTCTCCTATGGACTTATTGTGATTATAGCAAAGAAAGAATTTATATCATTGATGTGGAGGCAGTGGCCACTGGAGATTCTGAGGTCAGGGAGAGGGAAAACAGGTGTACTATGGGGGCATTTTTGGGACTTGGGAATTGTCCTGAATGACATTGCAATGACAGTTGCAGGCCATTATATATCTTGCCATGGCCTACAGAATTGTGTGGGAGATAGGGTAAACTACAATGTAAACTATAATCAATCATTAGTGGCAATGCTCCAAAATGTGTTTATCAATTGCAATGAATGTACCACACTAATGAAGGATGTTTATTAATGTGGATAAAAGTAGGTGGTGTGAGGAACAGGGCATATGGGAATCCCTTAAACATTTGTAACATTTATGTAATCTACATACCTTTAAAAGAATTAAAAATTTAAAAAAAAATCAACCCTGAAAAAAAATTGTGATGATGGACAATGCCCATCCCAGGAAGCACAGAGTGTCTGCAACTGCAAGCAATACAGTTCCATCCATTGGCCCTGTGGGATCTAACACCCTTTCAATAGGAGACAGGGTGGGCATCACCATCCTCAATTCCTCAAAATTGAGGAATGAACAAACATAAGCAGGGAAAGCTACTGTGGACTAAAGTAGGCTTACTATTATTCTAGCACTGAAAGAACTTGTAACATTGATATAAAGGCAGTGGCCACCAGAGGATCGGAGGGGAGGGAGAGGAAAGAATAGATGCAACATTTAGGCATTTTAGGGACACTGGAATTGTCCTGCATGACATTTCAGGATGGATACAGGCCATTGCACATTTTGTCAAACCCTATAAAATTAAGTGGGGCAAAGTGAAAACTAATGTAAATTATAGTCCTAGGTTAATACAATGCTTCAATATGCGTTCATCAATTGTAACAAATGTACCACACTATTGAAAGATGTTGTTAATGTGGGAAAGAGTGAGAGGGGAAGAGGGTGGGGTATAGGGGAGTACCCTATATTTTTTTATGTAATATTTATATAATCTAAAGCTTCTTAAAAAAAAATTCACGGAGCTACACTACACAAACTGTGAGCCCTAATTTAAACTATGGACTTTAATGAATAGTACAATTATAAAAATGTGCTACATCAATTGTAACAAATGTTCCACACCAATGCAAGTTGTTATTCGTGGGGTTATCTATGGGAAAATGCATTTTATGCATGATTTATCTGTAAATGCACAAGTACTCTAATAAAGAAAAAAAAATATCTGCATTTCATTGTTTTCTGGAGAGTACTTAGATAATTAGATATAAATTTTAAATGTCTTACTTTTTAAGGATATCTATCACTGTTGATTTTCAAATTTTTATATCTAATTGTTTAGATCATCATGGGAGAATTTGACCGTAAAAGCTAAATTTTTGTTATATATAGGGCCCTGGTATCAAGCATACCTAATACATGGCAGACAATAACTTTGAAAACATTGTACTTGACAGAAAGTGCATTATTTTCTAATTCATACTTTCATTGTGTGCACAATGATTGGACAGTACTAACTTTATTCTTTTGTGTAATTCCATGTGCTGTCACCATATTGTTCCTGTGACTTTCTACCTACATCCCTGGGATCCAAAAATCAACCCCTGCTCCCATCCTTTAGTGTGTGCTCTTCCGAGCATGCACAGTTCATTTTATAGTCCATTGGTCTACTTCTTTAATTCTGACTATTTATTTACAGCTTTGCAATGCTTTCAGCTATAGATGCAAGAGAATATTTATTAAATTTTATCCAGCATTTCTGTTTTTGTAGTAATATTGTTTTGAGATTATCTTAATCCTTCTCAACATTGTATGTGCCATAATTTTCTCTCTAAACTTTTGTTAGTATTTTCACATTATGCAATTATTCATCCTTTATAAGCTTTTACATAAATTTACTCATATTACATGTATTTGCATACCACTGTTATGTATATTTCAGTAGATCTGTAAGCTATTTTTCTGTGTATACATGACTGAGAGAAATAACATCTATTATATCTTATTATACAATATTATGAAATGGATTTCTATTCAATAATAATTTTTGAGGAAATATTTGCATGATCTCTCAATGGCATGAAAAATATTATGAGGTATTGGATTGAAAAATAACTATGCAGGAATGACTTGAGCAGAGTTCAATGCAAGCTATTTTAAAATCAGGTTGAAATATTAATGGAACTGTATTCTAGACTATTATAAAAACTTTAAAGCTAATAAACATCAAGGAGGAAATGTTCTGGGCCATTTATTGTTATTTTCAAATGTTGCTATGTAAACAATTTCTTTTACTTAATTGAAAATAATGTTATCTTTTAAATTGAGTCCTTGAAGGCTTTCTTAACTTGATTGTTTCTCAAAGTATAAATAACGGGGTTCAATGTAGGTGAAATAGAAGAAATGAGCATTAAAACCACTTTGTTAATGGTCACTTCTTCCTTTGCTGTAGGGTTCATATAAATGAAAATACACATGCCATAGGTGACGGAAACGACAATCATGTGGGAAGAACAGGTCAAAAAGGCCTTCTTCCTCTGCTGGACTGAGGGGAATCTGAAAATTATTCTGATAATATAAGCATATGACAGAACTACACAAGTCAGAATCATATTCAGGGTCAGCACAGCACAGATTATAAATGTCTTTTCTTTGGACCATGTGTCTGAGCATGAGATTTTCACCAGGGGAAATGCATCACAAGCAAAATGATCAATGATGTTAGAATCACAAAATTTCAGTTTTAAACCCAGGCTAAGTGGTGGGATTAATACACATAAACCAGCCATCCAACAACACATGATGAGATTCCTGCAGACTCTGCTGCTCATGATGGTCACGTAGTGTATGGGTTTGCAGATGGCCACATAGCGGTCATAGGACATGGCAGCAAGGAGATAAAATTTGGTTACTGCAAAGAGGTCGATAAAAAACACTTGCATGGCACACACATTGTAGTTAATGACCTTGTCACCTGTTGCTAAATTATACAAATATCTGGGAATACATGCAGATGTGAAGAAGACCTCTAAGAAGGAGAAATTTTGTAAAATAAAGTATGTGGGTGTTTTCAGATGGAAATGCCCAAAGGTGAGTGTGATGATGGTCAGGTTCCCAGTTACACTCAGCATGTAGGTGAGAAATAGAAATATAAAAAGCAGAACCTGTAGCTGAGGGTCGTCTGTTAATCCCAGCAGAATGAATGTTGTTATTGTGCTGTTTCTCATCACTGACTGCTGACTTCTTTTCAAGCTGCATGTGATATTCAGAGACAATTTCTTACTCATTATTTTACCTGTTCTAAAATTCCACATATTCATTATTCTGTTCCCTACCACATTTTAAAAATTTACTTTTAAGTTCTATTCTCTGCTTAGGATTTCTCTTGTGATGGAAAATAAGTTAGTCTAATGAGGCATAATTGTGTGGGAGTAATAATGCCTTGTGGCTTTCACGAGTTCTTCCTTATTCTCAATAAGTCAGAAAATTACACAATAGATTTTATGTTTTTTCTTAACATTTTATATTTTAAAAAACAATGCTATTACTTAAAAATAATTTGGACTCATTTTACATTCTCTAGTGTAGAACTTAGTTCTTTATCTAAAGTAAGATTTTTGCATGTTTGTTGTTTAGCACAAGCATTTTTAATTCATAGGAAGAAGCTTCACCCTGCTGCTCCCCCTACGTAATCCATTTTTTCTAATGAATATGTATATTACCTTTACAGAATAAGCTTATTTGCTGCTGGCTAAAGTAATGACTGCCTTCTCTTTCCTCCCTGATTTTCCAGGCAAATGGATTATTTTATCTTCATTGATGTGATATTTGACTCAAAATATAATTGATCCAACAGTCAAGAGTCATTGGATTCTGAGTTAGTATTAAGCTGCTTTGTGGCTTTTTCTCAGGCATTTAAATATTAATTACACTAGTAGGTAATCAAATTTGTCCAACATGCAATCATTATCTCAAGGCTTGAGGTTTTCTGACACCAATGAACAAAACAGCTTTCCCTTTTACATACCCAATTTATTTGATTTATGAACAATTTCACTTTAGTTTTTTAATGTACTCTCTTCTCTTCTTATTGAGGTGTGGGATGACTTGGCTGTGTGTATTTTTGTATTTCACAGTACTATCAATATAGGGAAGAAGCACTGACCTAGAAGCATAGTTTACCTGAAAGTTAGAATCCTCCTAAGACAGGGGTTCTTAACCTATTTTTGTTCCACAGACCCTTTTGCCAGTCAGGTGAAAACCACGGACCACTTACTAAGCACACTATATTGTATATTATTTAATAAATAGATCACATTCGCACCAACAACTACCCCCCCGAGAATGAGTTTTTTTTTTTTTTAATTTCAATTCAAGCTCAAGGACCCCTTATTAAGAACCCCTGTCCTAAGGAATTTGGTCTCTCATTCAACAACTATTGACCATTTACATCAAATCAAGATGTAGAAGAGTTATGTTTTGCAGCCCACTTACCTTCCTTCCAACTTTCTACTAATTTCTTGGGTGTTAATGTGCATCACTGTGAAACATTACTTCTACCTTCAAACTCAGAGCACTATTCAATCCTCAAAATATACTTTTCCCAAGATATTACAACTTATTATATAATGAAAGTTAATAGAGAGTTTGAATGTAATGTATAACTGACTGATTTATTTTTCAAACAAATGGTCAAAATGAACACAGTTTCTAATAAGATGCTGCCATTTCAGCCAATATGTTATCCTTTTAGGGGTTGAGAATAAAGGGCATGTTTGCATACTTCTATAGATGCAAAAATATTTTACTATTTCTATTTGAGTTTCAAGGTATACTCAAATTTCCAGGGATATTTCTTAGATCAATGCATCTTATCTATTAAAACTCCCAGGGATTTATCTATACAAGAATTAGGAAAAACTCATGTAGCTGTACAAGTACAATTATTTAAAAAAATGGCATCTCATAACTACATGTTAGATACATAACAGAATAGATAAATAATCATTGAAATCCATTTACTTGTCTATAGGTAAATATGACCTAATCCATGAAAAGCAACTACAATTAAAGATAAAAACTTTATTATACTTACTGTTCTGTGAGTAATTCAGAGTTTCTGTTGGTTGTTTAAACATAACAATATTAAGACTGAAATGTTGAAAGTGATATTTTGATAAATACATTTATATTTTGTTATTACTAGCATGTCAGGGAATGTATAGAGCTTCCTGAGATTTTCATGCTTGACAAATTTGACAAAATTCCTGATAATGGCCTTAGTTCTCTTATAAGACCCCCAATATTTTCTTACTCTTTCCATCACTGAAAAGAACATAAATTACTCTGAAGCATGGAATGGAACTGTATCCACTGGTAGAAAAAGTGATATTCTGAAAAATCAGGCAATGGGAAATTCTTTTATAATGTAGAGCACTTTTCTTTTTCAATTTGCTGAAAATGTCACTTAGTGGGAAAAAAAGGCCCTTGTTGACCTACATTCAGGAGTCATTAATGAATTTTCTGAGTAATGAAATTTGGGAAAAAAAACCCACAAAAACACAGGCTTCAGCGGGGACAGTGTCCTTGGAGACAGGGGATGATACATCAGCATTAGACACTGGTCAGGAGGACAACTATATTATAGTTCTTTTTTTTTTTTAAGTTTCACATCTACTAAGACATTTGGGATACTGTAAACCTTTGTTATATGAATAGAATCTAGAATCTTGTATTACATTGTGTGAATCTTCTATTCTTATTGGTCAATTTTAAACATATGGGTAAAAGGAAAAGTTTATGCAATTATATGAGGCTCCTGTATACATTAAAGAACTCATCCTTCCAAATTTCTCTTTTCTAAATAAACCCACATTCACAAATGCATGAATATTTTCAACCACATCGTATAATAGGATGCAAATACATACTTTATATTTTAAACACATCTTATCACATAATATATATTTCTGCTCTTTCTATTTTATCAGTATTAATCAAATTGGCTGTAGGAATATTTTGACATTTATTTTACCAATGTCTAAATTAAATTTATAATGTTCCTCATTTTGCAGTTATCATTCATACTATCAAAAGCATCTTCATACTATTATTTTTGCATATGTGTGAGAATAATAGGTAAAAGTGGAATTTCTAAATTAAAACATTATCTTATTTCTAAAAATTGTCTACACTGTTATAAAAGAATTATAAGGAAAAGTAGCAAGATGCCATCTGTTTAAGTGGGCACTTACCATCCCTCTCACAAAAGAGGATAGATTGCTCAAGATAAAACCATGAATTTTAGTGGCTGGAAAGCACAGCCAGCTAAGCCCAACCATCAGGGCAAAGGGTCAGGGTGAGCCCTGACTCTGGCTGGCCACCCAGAGAAAGGGAGCACTTTCCAAGAGTTGGAGAGTTCTGGCAAAGGGCAGAGAGGGGTTTTCTTTCTGGGGATTTGGTTGCCTGGATCCATTTTCAGTTTTGGGGAGCATACCAGCTGGCTCGAGGTGGCACCAGGCAGAGGGGAGAGGCATATCTACTGAGGAAGCCTGATTTACCTAACCACCCTGGGATAGAGAAACTTGGCTTGTGAGAGTGTGGAGTCAGGCAATTGACTGTTGCTTGCTAAAAACTATCAAAATTTCAACTTCCCTAAGGGACCCAGACAGTAGGAAGCATTTAATAAGTTTCCAAGAGCCTATCTGGGTCCCCTAGGAGGAGGGGTTAGTCTAGAAGAGGATTGAGAATCATTTCTGTATGGTGAATTCAATCACCAGGGTCCCATTTGAATTTTAATAGGGAACTCAACCTGCTCAGGAGAAGGGAGGGGGGTTCTTCTCGCACAGCCTGTTGAATCCTGCTGCCTTAGGAGAGTCAAACCTGCCCAAAGGATAGTGACTGGATAGTTTTTTGAAGAGCTAACTGACCCAACAAGAAAGTTTAGCTCAGTGGAGGAGTTTCCACCTTGAATAGATTAGGATCCCAGTTTGATTCCCAGCTCCTCTTAGAGTAGTGATGCACTGTATATCAAGCATCCAACAGATATTTAAGGACAGGGAAAACACAGACATTATTTTTATATTAGATTCTCTTGGGTCCCTTACTTTTCCTAAAAAAAGGTTACTTTACAAAAAAAAAATTAACTTAGTTTACTCACTAAAACCCACTTTAAAACGCAGAGAGAAGGCTGCAGGGTAATTCATTGATGAAAATCGGCAGCGTGAGAAACTCCACAGGGGCCTAAGAAGGAATGCTGTTCTTCCTTAGTTTTTGTTTGACTGCTTGCTTGTGTGTTTGTTTCGATTTTTTGTTTCTTGTTTTTCTTTCCCTTTCCTCCTCACCCCCCTTTTTTAAAATTAGGTCCTGCTGGCTTCTTTCTTCTTTGCTGTGCTTCTTCTTCCTTGATTTCCCATTTTCTGTGTATACTGATTTTGTCTACCAATGCTATCACTTTTCTTTACTTTATCTTTCTATCTTCTGCTTTCTGTTGTGGTTCTTACATTCCACCTTTTTTTATTTAGTCCTCAATTTTTCTAGTTTCTATTTCTATCTTGTCTATTCTGTTTTGTTTTTTTATTAACTTTTTTTCATATTGTCCTTTCTTTTCTCTTTCTCTCTCTCCTCATCATTCTGGCCTTTTAAATCACTCTCTATATTTTTCTCTATTCAGTTTCCCATTTCATTGTAGGTACACCACTTTTTAAATTACTATTACTCTACACTGCTTACTTGAGTTAAATATTCACTTTACTAAGTCTTATACAGTCCCTCTTCTAACTTTTACTAGTATTATTACTATTGTCCTTTTTCTTTTCTTACCTCTTCTGCTTTCTCTGGTCCTAATCTTTTTCCTTCAAGGGAACATAGAAAACAGCAAGGAAATAGAACAAGAAGAGTAAGTGTCAAAGAGAAAGCTTAACACACATACAAAACCAGCAGCCAAATAAAACTCTAGAGAGAGAAGCTAATCAACTGAATAAATGCATCAAGATAAAAAGATGACCAGAGGGCATCAAAAAATTACAAACCATACTAAGAAACAAGAAGACATGGCTCAGTCCAATGAATGAACTGAAAAACAGGAAAAGATGTCGAACATTGAACAACCAATAAAGCTGTCCAAGCAAATATCGTGGACTAACTTAATGAAGCAAAGGAAGAGATTAAGGATATTAAGACACTGGGAGAACATACTCAAGAAATTGTAAACATACATAAAATAATGGATATGATGGTGATGAATGGCACAATCCAAGAAATCAAAAAGACACTGGAAGCACATAAGAGCAGATGTGAACAGACAGAAGAAAAATTAGAGATTTCGAAGACAGTACATCTTAAATCAAACAGATAGTAGAACAGATAGATAAAAAGATAAAAAAAAAATCAGCAGTGACTTAGGGATTTGAATGACAACACAAAATGCACAAACATACGCATTATAAGCATCCTGGAGGGAGAACTGAAGGGAAAGTAGACAGAAGGATTGTTGAAGGAAATAATGGCTAAAAACTTCCCAACCCTATTGAAGGAGATGGACATACATGTCCAGGAAGCACAGAACACCCCAAACAGTATGAATCTCAACAGGCTTACTCCAAGACATATACTTGTCAAACTGCCCAATGCTCAAGACAAAGAGAAAATACTGATGGCAGCAAGAGAAAAGAGAACCATCAAATATAAGGAAAGCTCAATAAGATTAAGTGCTTATTTCTCATCTGAAACCATAGAGGCCAGAAGGCAGTGGTATGACATACTTAAGATACTAAAAGAAAAACTTCCAACCAAGAATTATCTGTCCAGCAAAGTTAGCATTCAAAAATGAGGGCTACATCAAATATTCACAGATAAAAAGAAATTAAGAGAGCATGTCAATAAGAAACCCACCCTTCAAGAAATACTAAAGGGATTTCTGCAGGTTGAAAGGAAAAAAACAGCAGAGAGAGAGTTGGAGGGGGGTGTAAGAACAACTAAAAAGATAAAAAGAAAATAAAAACCTCATATGACATACATAAACACACAAAAAAATATGACTAATGTAAGTAAGTAATTCCTTGAAAGTAATAACACTAAATGTTAATGGATTAAACTGACCAGTCAAGAGATGCAGACTGGCAGAAAGGATAAGCAAATATGACCAATCTATATGCTGTCTACAAGAAACCCACCTTAGACCCAGGGATTCAAGGAGGCTGAGAGTGAATGGCTGAAAACAATTTTACAATCAAACAATAAAATAGGGTGAGGGTAGTTGTACTAATATCAGACAAAATAGACTTTAAATGCAAACTATTGTAAGGGACAAAGATGGGATCTATATATTAGAAAAGAAGTAATCTTTCAAGAAGAAAGAACAATCACAAACATTTATGCACCTAACCAGGGTACCTCAAAATACATGAGGAAGAGTAGCAGATGTGGCTCAAATAGTTGGACATCCTTATCCCATATAGAGGGACCTGAAATCAATCCTTGGGACCTCCCAGCAAAATAAAGAAAAATATAGAAGGTGGGTGCATTGCTACGCCCCATGAGTGGGTGTGGCATCAGGCCCTGTGCGTGGATGTGCCATCAGGCACTGTGAGTGGGTGAGACTCCAGGCCCTGCATGCGGGTTTGCCATCAGGCCCCTTGGCTAGTCCCTGCCAAGCCATGCAGCAAGATGATGACATAACAGGAGAGTGACACAAGGGATAGCCAAGACGAAATGTGATGAAAAACAGGGAAATAAGGTGGCTCATGTGGCAGAACACCTCTCTCCCACATCAGAAGTTCCCAGGATTGAATCCCAGCTAAGA